>BAUE01047541.1:0-46550 GCA_000787875.1 Solanum virginianum | reverse complement strand
ATGTCACACTATGGGGGTGGACCAAATCATATAGTGAAATTCTCCTCTTGCCTGGGCAAAATGATTTAGTTAGTTTAACTTAATGTTCTGCATGCTACACACTGTAAAATAATTCGATTATCTAGAAATACTAAGTTAGGAAACGTGTGGAACACAATACTCTAGTTTTCTCTTCATATTGGTTTAACTCTTGTCTTAGCTTAGCATTACTTTTAATAGTTATTACAACCCCCCCGGCCATTGGGGAGATAAATTAGTTAATAAACTCGAATTGCAATTAAATTCCTCTAAATATACCTTATTCCTCGTAGGTTTTGACCTTAACCTTGGTTAGGTTATACAACTCGACAATGACTATCTTAGCCTAAAAAATGAGGTGTAGCTTGAACGATATCAAGATTTTGGCACCGTTGCCAGGGAATATGAATAGACTTGTATAATTCACATAATTTAGGAATTAATCCATAATTTCCTCATTTTACATTTTTTTTATTGTTTTTGTTTTCCTTTAAGGTATAGGTGTAGTGTATGCCCAACACACGAAGTTGAGGCATACACTTGACTCTATTTGACCCAGAGATCCAGAGAAAACTGAGAAGAATTACCCAAGATAATGCAAACAACATGGCAAATGCCGCTCTGAATCGGACTAAGAATGAGAATGCTAATAATGACAACCCACCTCTGCTTGAGGACATTGTTCCACAACCACATGACTTCAATGTCAAAGCTTATCAGTGGAACCAATATCCGCTGAACCCTAAGGCTATCGAGGTTAATAGAGCTATTGTTTTACCACCACTACTGACTGACATAAAGTTTGTGATTTTGAGTGAGTTGCTTTAGATACTGCAAATCCATGGGTTGTTTGCGGGCCTACCATAAGAGGATTTCACATAGGCATCAACATAACATTGCATTTGTCTGCAAGAGTATAATGGAAACATAAAATTTGTCTATAGATACTATGGGACTTTACGTCTTCCCATTATCTCTGACTGGCGATGCAACACTATAGCTATCTGAGCTCCCATAGAGTTCAATCACCAGTTGGGATGAGTTGCAGAGGGCCTTTTTGGAGAGGTACTTTCCAAGATCGAAGAAGCTCAAGTTGAAAGACCAAATCAATAACTTTTAGCAACTTCCTGGTGAATCGATTAGTACTAAATGGAAGCGGTTTACAAAGTGCTTAAAGAGTATCCCAGACCATAGAATTATTGATAATGGCTGGGCAGAGATCTTCTACCATGTCCTCGATAAGAATAGTCAAGCTTGAGCTGATACCATTATGGGGAGCATGTTCTTAGATCAACTATTTGCAAGGATTAAGAAAAGATGGAAAGAGTGGTTAAGACAAATCGTGCATGGAGCTGATAATGAAGCAGAATCAGAAATGGGTTAATACAATTTCTTATCAGCCTCTGTAAGTACCCATGTATGACGATCCCTATGATATGGAGGACCCTGCCTTAATTGCTGATTAGATGGGGGGTTTCCGGACCAATGCCCAAGGGTCCAATAATGATTTTTGTTGCTAATGTCAAAGAAACCAAGGTCAAAATTATAATCAAGATAGAGCTTTCAAAGATAACCGTAGAGGATACTATGATAGAAATCTGGGCCAAGATAGAGATGCAGATTGGGGCTGCAGAGATGGCTACAGAAATGGTCCTTATATGCCACCATATAACTGCGACACTAGTGTTAATAGTTCCAGAATTGAGGAGAAGCTTGACCACCTTGAAGAAAATTGAGACACAGGATGAGACTCTAAAGGGGATGAAATCTGACATCTCCAGCATAAATTAGAAAATTGAGTCTCATTCTGTTTCTATCAAACAACTTGAGCAACAGTTTGGTCTAGTGTCAACTTAACTCAGAGAGGTACACTGCCTAGAATCACAGTTCAGAATCCAAAGAATGAAGGGCAGTGCATGGCAGTTACTACTTGTGGTGGCAAGAGTACCATTGATCCTTCCATGCCAGCAGATGAGGATGATGTTTGAGAGGAGGCAGTTAAGGTTAAGGATACTAATACTAGAGATGATCATCGCAAGGATGGGATGAGTGATGCTGCGGAGGCAGTATAGAAGATGAAGACCATTCCAAGGCCTCCTCCTTCTTTCTCTCAAAATATTAAAAAGAAAGAGGAGGACGAAAAGTTCAAGAACTTTCTCTTTATACTCAAACAACTCTCCATCAAAATCCCTCACATTGAGGCATTAGAGAAGATGCCATGGTATGCAAATATTCATGAAGGTCCTGGTAATAAATAAGTGCACTGTGAGTCAAGAGCTTTCCTAGGAGCTTTCCCAGGAGCTTCAACATTGCAGTGCAATTCCTATGAGGTTCTTGGTTAAAAAATGAGAAGATCCCAGCGCTTTTACCATACCCTCCGACATTGGAAATTTATAATTCACAATAACATTGTGTGATCTCAGTGCCAACATAAATTGAATGCCTCTTACGGTCTTCAAAAAGCTAGGTCTAGGAGCCTCTACTCTTATGAGCTTACGACTTTAGATGGCTGATCGCAAACTGAAGAAGCCTGTGGGGATACTTTATGATGTGCTAGTTAAAGTTGAGAAACTCATATTCCCTACAGACTTTGTGATCCTAGGTTGCGAAGTCAATTTTGATGTCCTAATCATCTTGGGAAGGCCATTCTTAGCCACTAGTCGAGCACTAGTATATATGGAAGCTGGCCAACTTATATTTAGATTGAATAATGAATATATTATCTTCAATATCTATCAGTCGATAAAGAGGCTAAATGATCTGAAGAAAAAGGTTTGGACTTGGTGAAGTCTGATTAACCAAGTTGTCTAAGTCGTGCTGGGACAATAAATCAGATGCTACTTAGGAGGCAACCTACAATTTTTGATGTAATAGTTGTACTTTTGGTTTTAGATTTTAGACTTATAGGTAGTTTACTCTCTCACATTTTGGTTGTAATTTTGGACATTAGGCTGGTTGCATATAGGATAACAGTGTGTTCTGTTAAGAATATGCAGGTATATGGCTAAGTCAGCTATCCTTACTAGAAAAGGCAATAAGAAGTGGCTCTACGATTGGTTCTACGGGCCATATATCAATCTACGACTTGCACACAATCTCATACACACTTCCAATGAGCAAAATGTTATGCACTCTAGTCCATGAGCCAATTTTATGACCAATAGATATGACTATAGGCCGTAAATAGGGCTCGTGGACCCCAGGTAAGTTTTCTGAGCCTTTGACTAAGTGTTGGGGTTTCTACTACCAACTCTATGAGCTGTATTTTAATCTATGACTCATAGACAGTTTCGTCAAACCAAATCCTCAAAACTAGGATTTGGACCTTATACGAAATCATGATTTATGAGCAATAAAACACTCTACAGCCCATAATCGAGGTTTCATAGAGTCTGGGCCCATTAGTTTTGACCAACCCGGTCAACCTATAAATAATGGGGTAAAAATATTTTGACCCCATTTGTGCTGTATATTATGAACTAAACCCCTTCCCCACTCTTCTCGACCACCGATGAGGACCACCCCAACCATTTTTGATAATTTTTTCGGCAAGCCTTAGGGTTCATTGTCCCATTTCCTCCTTCTATTCCTATGATTTAATCACTCAATTTAGTAAGTTTTTAGTCTTTGAAATGCCTTTTATTTACCAATTATTATGCGATTAGGTTGAAATCAAATTGTCAGGTATAGTAAATTGAGACATGAACCCATGTGTGCAATTGATATGTTTGAAGATTTTTGAAATGCATGGTTACCTATGTATGAACATATGTTTAGGTAAAAAATTGGTTTATTTGCCTTGCCCTCATGTTGTGAATGATGTATTTAAAAACTATGTAATCACACATCGTTTGAATTAAATTGATTATATGCATTGAAATTTGGTGTGTGATGGCATGTGTTGTGGTTTTAATTTTAATTCACTCAAACAGGGTGGGTAGGGTTGGGAAAGCACATTGAATGATTCACGATAGGGTATATGTGTAAATTATCATGCAGGGGTGTTGGGTATGTTGATATGATGCATATGAGGTGTGTGCGTATTACTTCGATGCTGATAGATTAGGGCGAAAAGTCATATAGGGTCCCTATTGATGGACTTAGAAGCTTAAGCGACTGAGTTTTCTAGTCTACGAGCATGTTTTATGGCCCGTAGAACATTCCAGGAGCCTTAATTACCCATCGTATGAAATTCTAAAATCCTAAAGTTTCTGAGAATCCATCAGATGAGACCTTCTATAAGTAATAAAATATTTTATGGCTCATAGACAGGTCTTGTGGATCCTTACCTACAATAAATTCAGACACAGGAATCATCTATGACTCAGTTTACAACTCGTACACCCTTCTACGCGTTGTACTTGGTCTCATAGATGCCATTCCAATAAACAATTGTTGTGGTCACTATTTCTATGAAAGCCTTCTACGGCTCATAGTTTTTACTATGATCTATAAAGGTTCTTTCGTAGACCCCACTATAATCAAGTTTGATATATTTTTGCATTTTATGTTTTGATATGTAAGGTTATCCATGTTGCATAAATGTGTATGTTTCAGGTACTATGGCCCCAAAGCTGAGATGCAAGGACATTCGAGCCATGTAGAAGAGGCTCAGAGATGAGACTTCGAGCGAGGAGGAGATCCCCGCAGTTAGTGGATTGACCGAGGAGCTCAGCGTCTGACCTAACTCGGATACTGATAGGCCACAGACACGGGCTGCCAATAGTCTTGGGTAGACCTATACCCAGGCTATTGTCTTTTGCACTCCCTTATATGATGAGGGAGGTAACAGCAATAGTAGCTCCATTCAGATGATAATGTCTAGAGAGGAGTTGGACTCAGAGTTAAGATCTAGTGATGAGTCGGAGATGGAGTTCTCTATCATACCATTGCAGATATCACCTTCACCTCCAGATGCTCTTATAGTTAGTGATGTGTTGTGGACATGCAGGACATATATATAGAGGGTGTATAGAGTAATGAGCAGGGCAAACTAACTCACTCTATTTATGATAAGCCTCGGATCATCTCCACTAGATTTTACAGTGTCCCTAGTCTCCATGGCACCATCACCAGATATGGGCTCTAGTGGCTGGCCAAACCACTAGGAAAGTACTCCCCAACTATGGTATGAGAGTTCTACGCTCCATAGGCAGCCACAGTTCTCAGCACTCTTCCCAAGGGGAAGAAGCCACTAGCTCAGCCACTCTGGTAGGTGGCCATCTCGGAGACCACCATCCACCACATGCTATTTGGGCCCAAGTTCCTAGCCTATAGATCCACAATAGCTTTCGACCATAGAGTGTGGAATTCTAGGGACTTGTGTCTGATTAGAGACCAAACCCGCAGAGCCGGCTTGATGAGATGGGTGGCCAATTTGATTGCTGAAAGGGATCAGAGCCTGCATGGGTAACCATTCATTCAAAGCTTATTGTGAAGGCTTGCTCAGTTTTTCCACCAA
This sequence comes from Solanum virginianum, assembly GCA_000787875.1. Lineage (NCBI taxonomy): Eukaryota > Viridiplantae > Streptophyta > Magnoliopsida > Solanales > Solanaceae > Solanum > Solanum virginianum. Next base: position 41,071 of record BAUE01047541.1, on the reverse strand, counting down.
GTTTTGGTGGGCCTTTATGAGGCCACAGATCCGGCCGCTGCTTGAAGATAACACATTAACACCAGAGTGTGCAGTTCTAGTTTCCAGCATTATGGCTAGCTATGAGATAGATTGGGTTAGCCTTATCATAGAGCAAATCAATGAACCAGTCTTGAAGAGGTCTACCTCTAACCCCTTTCCATGCTTAATCTACAGACTCTGCATAGATTCGAGGGTAGAGAGTCTACACTAGTTGGACTTACTAATCGAGGTTCAACGTACTTTGGACATCAGCCTAATTAAGGTTGAGGAGAATCTAATGGCACTCCGATGAGCACCGCACCAACCAGCTCCTATGCCAGAGATGTTCACTCCAGAACTACCACCTGAGGTACCACCCACTACCACCTGAGGTACCACCTACCACCACAGTGCTGCTTCTATAAAGAAAAGGCCCCCATAGACTGAGATAGATATGGAGAGGGGCCCTACTACTATTGCTTTTTCACCAAAGGCCACTTTTACATAGATAATACTAGTAGACATAGTGTATATAACTGTGGTATCTGTTTAGGCCATGGCGCATCAACTGACTCACACTGAGTCTCAGTTTACTTAGTTAGTTCAGCAAATCAGGCCCTAGGTCTGCCAGGAGATTTCAGAGTTTGAGGGATGCATGTGTTACACGGTGGCCACTATTTAGGACTGACTTACAACTGTGGATGCTCGTATTGATGCCTTCGTACAGTGGGTGCAGCAGAGCCTGAGCATAACATGACCAACAGACCTGATGCCCCTACAAAAGGTGATCTAGTAACTCTGGGCCGATATGACACAAGCCACACCAGTGGCATTCCCATAGACTGCGCCTTCGGTGCTAGTGGTAAATTTATTTTCTCCTGAGGAGCCTTCACAGCCTTCCCATGAGAAGAGGCCCCACACTAATGATGATCAAAATACAGTATGCTTACATACGGGACTAATAGAGTAGAAAGAGCTAGAGCTTGTCTTGAGGCAGTCAAGGCAAAATGAACAGATACTATAGGCTTATGAGCTTAAGAGAGTGAGGGGTGCTGACCCTTTTTATCATGGTGCTACTACTGAGTAGGCCACCCCGTAGGGTGAGGGTGGTCATACTTAGCTACACACTGGTGCTTAGGTGCCCAGCTATGTCTCTTTTGACCTCGATACTTTATCTTCTATTTTTGTGTGCATTGAGGACAATACACCACTTTTTTGATAGGGTATGGGTAGTTATAGGCCTCAATGAAGTCTGAGTAACCTTGTCCTATAACTACCCCAATTTTTCAATCCTAGGGGTTTTCTTACCTGAGTTCCTTTTCCCCATAGATATTTACTTTCTATTAAACAGGCATGTTTACGATGTTTAGCCCCATAGATATTTACTTTCTATTAAAAAGGCTTGTTTACGATGTTTAGTTAGATTGGTAGCATATTGTACTAATATTTGTGGCATATAGGTAGTTTTTGTGCTTGTTTGTGAAAAATGATATCCATCAAATTTTTGATTAGCAACCATGCATGTTTAATTATGTCAACAGTGTCTGTTCTGATAAGTAAGGATAAAATTGAGATGAAAAACATGATCTGAGAGTCTGTTTTAATAGTGTAATTAGTTCCACGCGAGTGTAAGCCTAATTTTCTAACTTCATATATTGTGTATCAATTCAGAACTTGCCCTATTACTCTGCTTTAGACTTTAGGCTAGTTGGTTAGAAAAGGATCTTAGGCTATTGTTCATAACAATCCACTTAGCCTAAACAACCAACCAAATATGTGAAAAATCCCTTGATCCGAATGTTTGAGCCTAACATGTACCTTTTCTTAGGCTATTGTTCATAACAATCCACTTAGCCTAAATAACCAAGCAAATATGTGAAAAATCCCTTGATCCGAATGTTTGAGCCTGACATGTACCTTTTCTTTGTAAAAACCTAAGCGACCTAGCCTTATTAATGTAAAATCTTGAAATCAGCCCTGGTACTTTCTTGAACATTATGCACCTTGATTGGGGCAAAAAGTGTAAGTTAAGGGTGGCTACCAAAAGTTGCCCTGGTTTTGTTGTTGGATAATATGCACCTCAACTCAGGCCAAAAACCTAAGTTGAGGGTGGCTGGTGTTAGGGTAAAACACAAAATGAGGGGGGAAAGTTAGTGATACACTGAGAAAGAGAAAAAATTGTGTACTAGGTGCAAGAAAAATGAGTGATACCTTAGCTATGAACTAAAAAGAAAAATGATGTGCAAATGCAAGGCAAAAAGTTGAAAAATAAAAAGAAAGCACCCAGAAAAGCTTGAAATAGGAGTAAGGGAGAATGGAATGAAATAACTGTGTTGGTAGGGAAAAAGTGAAGAAAAATGCAGTGTCAAAGAGAGTCTTTAGTCACTATGTTCCCAAAACATCATACCAAAGCCCCCTAAGTCTACGTTACAAGCTAGTAAAGTCCTAAAGTGATGCTAGTCCATGTAGCCAAAGGTCTTAGTCAGGAGTACTATAGGGGCAAGCATATGGTATTGAGCATGATATATGAATGTCTTTTATGAGAGTGAGTGATTTTGCATAGTCCCTAGGTTATACTTGAAAATATCATTATAAGTAGGATATGAGACTTCTTTTTGTTAGGGCACTTGCATTGCATTGTTAACATTACACTTATTTAGTGATTGTGGCTTGTTGATAGTTACCTTACTTGTCATAATTGCATTGTCACACACATTGATCAGTGTTGGTTTACTAGATAGCTATCTGATTGTGTTTTGAAAAGTGGTGTGGGTATTTGTGATCAGGTTTGATGAGATGTATGTCATTAGATTGAGGTTTGTGTGTTACTGTGCTGCTTATATAGATTGAGTCCATCTCTTGAGGACAAATAACAATTTTATGTTAAGGGTGTTGATATGCTGTCAAAATACAATACTTTTGATGCTTAAAACTTGGAATTTTATGTGTTCTCAATGCGATGTTAGTAGATTTAATTTGTTTTTGTGTCTGTTTTGCAGGATTTCAGGGTTGGCATGAATTTTGGGCAAAGTGTGTAGAAGTTGCTACAGTTGATGATCCACGAGACCCTTTATGGGCCGTAGAGTATTCTACGAGCTATAAAGGAGGGGTTTATGTGCAATTCCAGTGAGGTGTGTATTTCTAAAGTTGAGTCTATGAATATGCAAATGAGTCGTACATGACTTTACGAGCCGTAGACTTATTATCATACCTGAGGATCAGAAAGTGCAGACTTGCAAAAATTCCATCAGACGAAACCCCCATGGGCCATAGAACCTTTTCAAGCAATAGAGGGGTTTCATAAAAGACAAGTCCAGAATCAAAGCAATAGCTCACGAACGCACGATTATGAGCCGTAAATTATTATACGTCCCGTAGAATACTTCGTAGAGCCTGCCAACCCAGTTGTCCTAATTCATTTTGGTTTTTTATTTTAAGCACTATAAATAAGATTTTTAGGTTATTTTTTAATAGAGAATGAAGGGAGAACAAAAAAAAAACATTAGAGAGTTTGAGAAACACTTGTAACCTTTAATTTAATCTTATGATTCTCGTTGAAGACTTAGATTGTCTTGTACTTAATTCTATTGTGTAAGTGCTTAATTATGTTATTCAAATTCATAAGTATTGCATTTACACTGATCATGAGTAGCTAAATCCATAACTTGTGTTGTGGGAGCCATGAAGAACTAATAAGGTAAAATCAAATAATTCGTAATTCTTGAAAAGTTTGTATTCATGTATTAATTAATTTTCTTCGTATTGAATGCTTTCTAATGGTGGCCAACATTAGAACCCACCTAGTGTTACTGACTGGACCAAGGTAGTAATAAATAGTAAAATAGATTAATTAACAAGATTCGATCGATGTTTCTTATCTAATCAATTAAACATGATCAAGGGGAGGCTGTACTAGGACAATAGGTAAGGGTTAGCAATGTCACACTGCAGGGATGGACCAAATCACATAGTGAAATTTACCTCTTGCCTAGGCTAAAGGGTTTAGTGAACTTAACTTGCCATTCTTCATGCTACACACTGGAAAAGAATTTGATTATCTGGCAATACTGAGTTAGGGAATCATGGGGAACAATACCCTAATTTTCTCTTCATATTGGTTTAACTCTTATCTTAGCCTAGCTTTAATATTAATAGTTATTATGACCTCTCCACCTCGTGAGAGCTTAGTTGGTTAATAAACACGGATTGCAATTGGATTCCTCTAAGTCTACCTTATTCCTTCTGGCATTCGACCCTAACCTTTATTAGGTTATATATCTTGACAATGACCGCTTTAGCCTAAAAAGGAGGTGTAGCTTGGGTGATATAACCCATCCATATAAAAAGCACTGACAGCTAGGGCATTCGCTAGTAGATTGCCTTCCCTTAATACATCTAACACTTTAACCTTCAATTTGTCTACAATTTATCTTGCCTCTGTCATAATGTCCATTAATTCCCATGGGGTTTTCCATAACCTGCTCAAAATATATTTTATAACTAGAGAACTAGTCTCTAGAATAATTATCTTTGAGTGAGTCGAATCACAATATCTTAGGCACATTAAGATAGTAGTGGCCTCAGCATGTTTTTGGTAGCTATCCCTAATCTTTGAGTCTCAGCCCAGATTAAACGTCCATGATGATCTTTAATACATAAAGCATAAGAATTCTCTCTTGGATTTCCTTTCAAAGCACCATCACAATTATACTTAATCTGCTTATAATTAGTCATCCTCCAAACAATATTCTTCACATAAATTCTAGGCTTGTACTACTAAAATAATTGAATAATGTCTTTCATCTAGTTGGACATTGAACCCAAGGATATAAACAATTAATGAATTGTTATATAGTGTTTTCACACTAACTAATTAGTTGCATTAGTTTAATATCTTTGTCATATCTTTTGAATTTTCTTCTCTTCTACATTTCCCACAAAACCACAATAGGATCAATCCTGAAAATTTCTCCTAAAAATCATCTAATGAAGATGTGCACCTTGTACTTTCAAACTTGCAAAAATATTTCCAAAGTTGTTGAGCTATAAGTGCATTTAAAAATAGATGCTCCATTGTCTCTTACTGATAATCCCTAACAATAGCATCAAGACACAATTTGTATTCTCATAAACTTTAGGTTATCATCTGTAGCAATCCTTCTCCTCCACAATCTCCAAAAGAAACTTATCTTTAAAGATTATCCTTTAACCCATATATTAGTGATCTAGTCCCACTCCTCTCTCTTTTTCCTGATGTTTTGGAAAGATGATTTAACACTAAACTCTCCCTTGGTGTTTCCCATCCACCAGGTCTTATCACACTATTCTATGACAATAGCTTGTATATTGTCCAAAATGTGAGTCACCATGTCTTCTATTATGTTCTCTTAACTTTTCCAGCTTCCATCCATCCTCCCCAATAAAATCTTTTACTTCTATGTCTGAATCTTCATGTCCACCTTCTTCAATAAAGTTCAATGGCCTTGCTGAGTTCAACTATCATACCAAAAACTACACAAGCCAGCTTTAATCTGCCACCAAATAAGGTGCTCAATATCTTCTTTCATTTCTACTAGCCTTTTCCATACATGTGAACGACCACTAAAGGTCTACCATAGTGAATTTGTCCCCAATCGAAAGGTCCACCATAACTCGGAAAATAAGGCTTTGAACATATCAAATAAGGATCTAAATCCTGCTCCCCCTTCCTTGAAAGGGTAGCACACAGTGTCTCAAGCAACCTAGTGTTTTCCTTTCTCACCACTAGTTTTTCTCTAAAAAAGCTTAGCCATTAGCTGGTGTAACCTATTGATAACCCCTTTAGGGGGGTTAATGGCTGATAGGATATATACTAGCATGGACTGTATCACATTAGCAATTAAGACATATCTCTCTCGAATGACAAAGTCTTATTATGCCAGCCCATTAATCGTCTACTCACTTTAGATATAACCTCCTCAAAGTAATCGATTTTCCTTCTTCCATAATAGAGTGGGTAGCCTAAGTATGTGAAAGCAAAAGTATCTTGACTGATTCCGGTCCATTTTTTCAATCTATGGGTGACAGCTATAGGAGTCTTCTCATGTAAATAAAAAAAGGATTTATTCTTGTTGATTAACTACGCAAACGTCTGTTCATACTTACCCAAAATAGTCATCATCATTTTGACAGATTTCTTATCCTTCGAGCAAAATAAGATTGTATCATCCGCGTAAGATAAGTGGTAGATCTCTGGACTCTATTTTGGCATACCAAATCCCTTGATTTGGACTATTTATGTAGTGTATTAAGAGCCCTAGATAGTACTTCTACAGCAATGATAAATAAAATAGGAGATAATGCATCACCTTGCTTAAGTCCTCTAGAAGATTGAAAGAAACCATGAAACTTTCCATTAATCAGCACTAAATACCAATTATTAGATAGGAGTCTCCGAATCATATCAATCATTCTTTCTAAAAAACCAAATTTCCTCAATACTTTTTCCAAAAACAACCAAGATACTCTGTCATAAGCTTTAGTCATATCCAGTTTAACTATCATATTATGCCACTTATTCCTAATCTCAATATCTCTTAGAATCTCCTATGCCAGTAAAACATTTTCAGTTATACCCTTACGTTTTAAAAATCCTGTTGATTTGATGAAATCAGTTTAGGAATAACCCTTGATACTCCCTTATGCACAATTCTTGATATAATTTCATTAACAAAATTACTAATGTTTATAGGCCTTAAATCTGAAAAAGCTTTCACTCTCTTGTTTTGGAACAATACCAAACTGGTGTGAAGTGATGAATCTTGGCAACATATGACCACAAATAAGGCCTTAACCAATATTGTAACATCCTCTCCAATGATCTCCCAACAATTTTGGAAAAAAAGTCCAGAGAAATCATCTGGGCGACTAGCACTCTTACCATTTAGTTCATTACACCACCTCTCTTACCTCCTCTATATTAGGCTCCACAGTTAGCAAATCATTCTCTTCTTGAGTGATGATTATAGGAATATTAACTATCATATCATTCTAATCCCTGACAGGTTCTTCATCAAATTGTTCTTGGAAATATTCTACAACAGCCTAACCTATCCACCCTTGTGTATTAACTAGCAATCCTTGTTTATCCTAAATTTCATTAACATGCAACTTCTTCCTTGTCACCTTGAACACTGTGTGAAAGAACTTTGTGTTTCTATCCCCATCATTAAACCATTTAAAACCAGGCTTTTGCCTCCAAAACTCTTTTTCAATGGCATAATATCTCACCAGTTAACTCCATCCTATTCTCCTCTATATGGTTTATCTCAAATCGGCTTTGTCGAACACAAATCACATCCTCAAGAGTAGCCACCCTTTCAAAAAATTACCATAATTTTTCTTACTCCACTCCATCAATGATCTCTTAACCTTCTTTAGTTTTGCATAAAATTCCATAAAAGAGTTTCCAACAAAATCAATATTCCATGCTTCTTTAACTATCTCCTTAAATTGTGGTTGTCTAACCCAAAAGTTTAAAAATTTAAATGATTTTCTCACATTATCATCTTCAGAATTGTATTACAGTAATAACAATGCATGACCTGATCCTTGCCTATACAAATGAGATACCTTGGAACTAGGTAACGTTTCCAAGAATTCATGATTGACCAATATCCTATTTAACTTCTTAAAAATCTAGTCTGATTCAATTCTTTCATTCCACCAAGTGAGTCTACTCCCTATTAATGGCACTTCAGTCAAAGAGCAATTATTGATACAATGTTCAAAGTTAGTAACTTCATTAATAGAAAAAATACAACCCCTTAGCTTCTCTTCTTTATTCAAAATGACATTAAAATCACTTCCCACTATCAATAGGTAAATCACAAATTCCCATAACATATTTAATTTCATCCCATAGCACTAACCTTTCCTAATTAGATCAACGTGTATACACTGAGGTAACCTTAATAGTCACACTCTCCTTAGACAAGTTAGTAGTTAGTTGTTGATACCTGGCCATAACTGCCTGTCCTGACTAGATCTCATCCCAAAATATCCAAATTTTTTATGACGAATTTGAATATGAATTTGGTATTCCCAATCTTCTATTATAAATATGAATATCCATTAGATGCTGAACAGGTTCCTAAAGAGCAATAAAAATAAAATGATATCTTTTGTGTAGATCAATTACTTTTTCAAAAGATTTTTGAGAATTCACTGATCTAATGTTCCAAAAATGTATATTTTTCATTATTGATATGGGTTATCCTTCTTTTCTTTCCTCCTTCTTATTTTCACTTGTAGGGGTATTAAAGACTATCTAGCATGAATCCTTCTATATCCTCCTTTGAGATCAACAATATGGCTAGGTGACAAATCCCCAACCTTTTCTGCACTTTGTATATTCATCTCTAAATCATCATCGTCATTCTCCTATTATAGGTCCTGCTTCTAAAGTGAAGTGAAGTAATGTATATCATCTATGTGGTCATTTCCTCCATCAAACTCTGTATTATTATTCTAATTTATATCTCCTTGATCTTTATCTATAATTGCTTCAGCTATCCACACTACTATTTCAATGCTAGCCTTATCCTTTGCACAGTCAGCAACATTAAAGTTATTCTTCTCCTTAGGGGCTTTAACAATTCCAATTTGAACAACCCCATCTTCATTCAACACCTACTTTTTGTGAGTAGGAGTCTTACAAACCTTATTTATTTAAGATTCATCTACCTTAATATTATTTTTTTCTTGGGGCCTGTAACAGTTCTGATTTTATAACTCCATCTTCATTAAGAGCTTCCTTTTGTTGCATAGAAGTAGTAAAAGTCTCCTCAACCATTGTTTTGTGGTAATAGTCACTGCTTTAGGATTAGTATCCTAATTAAACTCCTTCACTATCCTGCAGTGCCTCAAATTTATTCTCAGTGTTTACCTTCATCAACTCTACTATCCGTGGACTCCAAGTTTGTTTATTTTGATCTTGATTTTTGCCACCTCTTCTTCCTTTCTAATATTGATATTTGTCCTTGTCCTCTTCCTATTCTGTCACTTCTTCTTCCTATTCTGTCCCTTAATCAACCCATTTTCCTTTATTATCTTGATCATGATTAATCATAATTACCTCCTTCTTCTCCCCCTCTTTCTTTATGTATATCTCTGGATATAAAACGTAGCAACCTTGTTCATCAGGTCCTTATAGCTTACAATTTATACAATATTTGAGCATATAATCGTACTTTATATCTATTCATTTTTTCACTATTTCTCCTGAAATTACTAATACTTAGTAATCTATTGTAAAGTAATATACACATTAATAAATAAAAGGCTATGTAACTAATATAGAATGTGTTTAGCACCATAAAAATTATTAATTTTGAAAAGAAATATATAAGCTTTTTCAAATATCTTAAATATCTATTTTTTAAAAACAAAAACTGCCATTTTAAATTACAGCTATGTAGATGGGCAAGTGTGTTCTTTTTTTTTAAAAAAAAAATTCAAACTGGCTGTTAAGTTTTTATTGTGAATCCAAAGAAAATAAGATCTAAAAGGTCGATGAAAGGGCCTAAAAAAATACAAAATTGATTGAAACAAAAAGAGCAAGTCCAAATAAAAATATCAGTTAAGAAAATTTAATTAAGAAATGAAAGCAATCCACAAGAAAAGAAAAGTCACCGCAACCTTCCTTTTTTGATCTCGTTCTTGCCTTCTACTCTATCGGAATGACAACCCATTCTTTGATACTCTGCATGTGTAGATGATGAAGATAGGACCTTTCATGTCCTCTTCAGAAAATTGTTGAGATTGGATAGATTATATTTGGATGTTATCAATCACACTAACATCATATATTCTTGTCATATAGAGACTTCTTTAACTCAAGCATTCTGAAGGTCACGTTTTCTCTCTTGTTTAGCATCGATTGACACTGTTAACTAATTCCTTGAACTGGATCTTTCTGATGTACATGTAACTCATCATTTCCATCATCCACACTGTCGGATAAGCAATACAACTTTGTTACTTTATGGTTCTACCTTTGTCAGCTACAAGGAACTTATACCACTATCTAGCCAATTATGATTAGGGCTCACTTGTATTTATTAGATAACTTTCCTATTTTGTTGGATTCCTATGTTCTTGATATTTTCCTTTCCATATTGATCACTGTGCATTTGCCTTGTTTTGCATTTTCAATATTCGAGCATTCAACACTTGATTAGTATCCATAACTAGTAAAACTCTTCCTTGATTTGGGACTTGCTATATAGATTGAAAAGTTATGCTCTTAGCACCTGCGAAAGAGAATATTAGGTTAATGAAATAGTCTGCCACCTTATTTCCTTCACTTAGAATGTGTTACACTTCAATTTCCCTATATCTCCTCATCCCATTAATATTTTTAACCCCATATTGATGCACTATGGTACCTCTTGTACTCCAGCCAGAATATTGTAATAACGAGAGAAGTAGTTTCTAAAATAACAGTCAACAAGTTATTAGAGATTCAATAACTTAGCCCTTCCTCCAAAGCCCGAATTTCAATCTGTACACTGGATTTTATACTTATGTCATATGTAGCAGCAAAGATGAAATTTCCTTTCCAATTTCTAATATAGAAACCAGTAGCACTAGGACCAGGATTGCTTGTAGATGCACTATCAAAATTGCATTTAAAGATCCGCACCCTAGGCTAGTTCTAGTAGATGACTTTTGGGACAATAATAGGCTTGTATCCACCCAGAAAATGCACCATTTCAGCTTATTTCTCCGGAATATTCCTAAGATAAGGATATATTACTAACTTGTACAAATTTTTGCTTATTTATGTAATCGCCCCGAGTACATAAGGTATTTTCATATTTAATTTTATTCCTTCTCTTCCAGATTTTCCAAAGGACTAAACTTGGAACAACATTAAAAAGGAGTCTAAGCTTATTAGTGCAATCAACCTTCCACTATTTGACAATTGTCTCCTTTAAGAAAATGAAAGGGTCCTCAATCCCTATGTCTCTGGGAAAATTTTGTCATACCCGATTAGCAGCAAGACATGATATAAAAAGTTGATGAAAGCTTTTCTTAGCCATCTGATCACAATAATAGCAAAATACCTCTTCCTCCACTCCATTTTTGATAAAAAAAAAATCACCAATGTGAATTCTCTTTTTAATAGCCTGCACACAGAGGAAAAAAACTATAATAAGTAGTCCCTTCTCCCATATTTTGTCAAATGCTATATCTCATGTGTCGATACCACAAAAGAATTATTAATTTTAAAAATAATATATAAATTTTTTCAAATATCTTAAATATGTATTTTAAAAAGTACAAAAAAAAACTGTCATGTTAAATTTCAACTACTTGGATGGGCAAGTGTTTTCAGTATTTCCCAAAATTAGCAAAAAATAAAATAAGAAAAAGACTCCACAAAAATTAACCAATCACAAAATTCTCAACTATATCCATGTAACATTCTCATTCCCCATTCCTCATTTTCCTCATCACATAATCACTCTCACGAATTATCCACATAATTATACAAGATAGAAATGAAATGGGATTAAAAAATAGAGAGTAAAGATTTTATCTTCTTTAAATTTTCACAGTTATCATAATTTAATTAATTTTTTGTCTTTTTATTTGTCTTGCAAGTAATATGAAAGTAATTGTATCACATCAAAAATAAAAACTACATCAAAATTGAAGTAAGCAAAGCATGCCCAAGGTCTCTGCATTGGAAGTTTTCAAATGATAGAAAATGCGACTTCCACATGCACATAGATCTGTTCATATCCATAATGATAAGATGTGTTTCAACACTATGTCAAAAATGGCTATAATGTTGGTGAATTTCTTGGTTGTTTTGATAATGCAACTGAATATTTTTTGAATATTAATGTGAAAATTGTGTACATGCTCAAGCCAATTTGTGATCACATATGTCGTATTTAATTTTAATTTTATCATTGTTAACAAATAAACTCAAATCTCATATAAATTTTTGATTGATTCCCCACTCCTCATTCTACATTCCCTCATCACATAACCACTCATAGTAATTATCCACACAGTTATACAATATAGAAATGAAATGGGATAGAAAATAGAGAGTAAAGATTTCATCTTCTTTAAATTTTATTGTTATAATAATTTAATTTATTTTTTATCTCTTTATTTTGTGTTGCGGGTAACAAAAAGAAATTGTATCACATCAAAAATTAAAACTATGTTAGAATTCAATAGTAAGAAAAACATGCATAAGGTATCTGTAAGGTGTGTGTCAAAACTCTGCCTAAAACAACTATACTGTTGTTGAGTTAGTTAGTAGCAATTGAAATTTTTTGAATATCAATGTGAATTGTGTACTTCCTCAAGACAATGCTTTGATCACATATGTCGTATTTAATTTTAGTTTTTATTTTATCTATATTGTTAGTCAAATCAACTCAAATTTGATATAAATCTTTGATTGTAAAACAAACTTCAAATTGTAATTGTGCAATTGAATTTTTTGAAATAAATATCTGTCACCATTCGGACTAGGCCCTAGGCGTAACACACAGTTGAGTCTCCTAAAAAAAGGCTCTATGTCACGCCCCGGGAGGGTACCCTTAGCGTGCCTGGCAGTTGAAGAACCATTGCTAATTCCCCAAGAGAACCACCTGGTCTCATCATCACATCATCAACTCAACAGCGGAAGAAAGAACTCAAATAGAAAGACATCATGCGAATAAAAATATAACTCTATGACATTATAGTTTTCCAATGAAATAAGTTGGAGTACAAAATACTCATCAAATCCTCTACTTAAATATCTACGAAGCTTGTACTCAACAATCTAGATAGTGCCATGACAAGCCATGAATGTCACGACCCAAACCTAGGGCCTAGACGTGATCGGCGAATGGGGAACCCGAAGGAACCCCAAAAAAGCGTCATAACATATCATTGCACATGCTTGGTCGCGGAAGCAATTAAAATGACAACAAAAGATAAGCATAAACAAGGGAATTGGGACTAAGGGTAAACTTCCATATCATAACATCAAGGAATAAGAGTCAAGGCTCATAACACAGATACATAACATGTCCAACAATACCTCTACTACATAGATAAGAGTGGGGGCCATAATAAACAATCGGGCTCATTCTCATAGTCAATACATAAATAAAGGAAATAGTCTTAGTACATAGTAAGAGATCATAAGCAATATCCCCAGAATAGACTTATTGACAAGCTAGAGAGACAATCGTACTAGCCACATTGAGGAGGAGGATGATCAAACAGGGCTTCGGTTCCTACATGGTGATTTATCTCCCAATGGGCATTGACAAACACTACACCCTCACCAATCAACCTTTACTCATACCCACCCAAGGGCTTCGGTTCCTACATGGTGATTTAATGTAGTCATAGAGTATGCATTAGTATATTTGAATGTACTAAGTATGTAGGATGCAATGCAATAAGAGATAAGTTCATAATCAAAATGCATAAGCATAGGCAATGATTAGCATATAGCAATATGACATGTATGAATGATGCTTGAAGTAAAATCATACTTATATAGAACATAATACGAGTGTAAGGAGTGACCATTGTTAGTGTAAGCCAAGACCTACCACCCCCTTGAATAGGCGCATGAGTTACAAACCCCTTCATGAGGTTGATGTAGTACAAACCCCCCAACAAGGTTGATGGAGTACAAACTCCCCAACAAGGTTGATGGATACAAAACACCAAAAAGATTGATGGGTAACAACCCCCAACAAGATTACCCGGGCCTACCACCCCCCGAGCTAGGCAATTGAGGTACCAACTGCTCAATAAGATTACTTGGGACTACAACCCCCCGAGCTAGGCTTGGTCATCCCCAACACTATAAAGATAATATTATATATACACTCTTTTCCTCATCATATACGTACATTCCTTTTCGTCATAATTCAATCATCATTTCAACATCATATAGTCGTTCAACTCATAAGAAATGCATTGGACCTTCAATTTCTAAAGAAATCATAATCAGACATTTTATCAAACACTTGGTGAATGTGTAGTGCTAGTATAAAACCATTCAATTCAAGACTGAAATCATACAAGAAAACTTGAAGTACAACAGCCCACAAATACTTGGTAATACCATCTTGCAAAATATATTGAAACCCCTCATCAAATTCCAAGAAAGATCACGGGTACTAAAGCTTTAAACATGCGTAATCATAATAGGTAAATCATCTCATGTATAGACTTAAAAATGAATAATCATGTATTTTCAACCAAACTTTCATAAAATCCAAATATAGTGAATGATCATAATTTTATATGAATAATACCTATAAGCATCACAACTTGGAAACATGAGATTTTCTTAGAAATGGAAGATTGGGCTTCATGGTGGAAAGGTACCCATGAATGAAACCCACATACCTTAGACCTTAAATTTCATGAAATTGAGTTGTGAAAGACTGAAGTTTAAAAGTGGGTCTTGGAATCCAAAGATTGCTGTTGAGTTTCCTTGAATTTGTATTGGGGTTCGGATGGAGGCTCTTAAGAGAATTTAAGAGTTTATTCCAATCAGGAGGAGTGGATTTGATTGTTAGGAAAGGGTTTAGGTCTGTAGGAAGTTTTAAGATAGCATAAGAATCCCCAAAATACCAATAGAAATGGCTAAATTTACGAAATGCCATTAATGAGGCGAAATTTGGTAAAAACCCTTATATACCCCTGCACCTACGAGCTCCACAAAAATGGGCATAACCTCTTCATCCAATCTCTAAATAAGGTGAAACCAAGTATACTGGAAAGCTTATTCAAAGAGCTTTAATTTTGTAGATTGTGGGCCACCCAATTCTTTGTGGACTAATAGATATGCCTCTTTAAAGTTGACCCTCCTACCGGTACTTGTTCAAAACTTAGCCAACAGAAATTCCTTTGAACTTAGCTTGATGTAGGGGACCTATGATGGTCTTAAACTACATAAATAAGGTTGACATAGATTTGAATGAGAGCTTGAAGCTTGAATGAGTTCCTTGAGATTTAGAAGTGAGTTTGGGACACTTTAATTAGGTGAAATATTTGTCTAAGAGCTTCAGAGAGTATTGGGGAATGTCTTGTCTGATATAAAAGTGAAATAATGCTAAGTATAGGTACTTTCACATATGAGAAGGCTTAGACCCAAGACCCAAATGCCTTGGACCAAGATAAAATAACTGGGCAATTTTTACACTCAAGCGTGCCCCTAGCGCGTCTTGCCTGGGCCGCAGAAACCTCACTATTTTTCGCCACTTTGAAAATTGAAATTGTGATTCGTTCGCTTTAAAATTTGGGTTAGACCTATGCCCCACTAAATATTTCCCCCTGAATAAGTATATGAAGTCGAATTCTTGATATCATGCATGGATTTTGAGATATATGGAAATTATGATTTCGGGCACTTTCGAGTCACTTTTTTGGGCACTTTTTGGGGAGTTACAATATCTCCCCCTTGGGAACATTCATCCTCGAATGTTAAAGAAATGTACAAGAGAATAGAAATCATAAAGAGATCAACCCCAACAAGAATGCAACAACACACTTAAACCATTTTCAAAATCTCAACATAAGTGTAAAAATTACCATGACCTTTCTCAATATAATCATGAATGCATGCAATGACATAGGGGCTGAAAGATAAGACTTGGAATTCATAAAAAGGACTTGACGTGTTATCATAATCTTGAATAGAAAGAAAGAGGTACGAACATTGCTCCTCCATGCCCACTCCGGCTCCCCAAGAGATACTATCGACTTGAAGATTCTCCCAATGGGCATTGACAAACACTACACCCTCACCAATCAACCTTTACTCATACCCACCCAACATCTCCACAAGACCTCCACAAAAGTCAACTCAATCTCCACAACGTCCAAAAAATTAAGAGTCCTATAATACATGACTTACCAACACACCTCCTCAATCTTAGAACCATAAAGAACTGGACGAACGATATCTATATCCCAAGGAACTTCCTATTCATATGCAACCTCACTAACCTTCCTTAACACCCTATGAAGACTCACAAACCATTAATTCAATTCCCTCTTTACCTGGGCAACCACACCTTTCATGAGCGGAACCTTCAATTAGCTCCAATCACTAACTTTGAATTCAAGCTATCTTCTTCTCACTCCGACATAGGACTTTTGATGTATTTGGGCTGCCTCCAACCTTTCCCTAATCAACCTTACCTTCTCCATAGCATCCATAACCAGATCCAAACCAAAAAAGGAAATTTTGCCCACTTCAAACTACCCAACCGGTGATCTACAATGCCTACCATAGAGAGCCTCAAAAGGAGCCTTACCATTGCTAGAACAATAGCTATAGTTATAGACAATTCAATTCATGGAAGATGATCAACCTAACTACCATTAAGCTCTAATATACAAGCCCAACGTAGATCCTCAAGTGCTTGCATAGTTTCACTGGCTTGGCCATCTGTTTGAGGGTGAAAGGCTGTAATATGCTTAACTCTTGTACCAAGGCCCCTTTGAAATGACCTCCAAAAATGTGAAGTAAAGTGAGCACCACGATCCAATATGATGGGCAAAGGAACCCTATGCAACCTTACACAGTCATGCATATATAACATAACATAATCTTTAGCCCTATATATGGTCTTAACTGGTAGAAAATGAGCCGATTTTGCCATCCTATGAACCACAACCCAAATTAAATCAAAACCTTTTCTAGTCTTGGGCAACCCAACTGTAAAATCTATATTAATCACCTCCCACTTTCAAGTAGGAATCTCTATACATTTTGGTAGACCCGGGGTGAATAGAATAAGATGAATTATGGGCCTCATCAAGGATCTTTTGCCTCAAACCATCAACACCAGGCACACACAACCTACCTTGCTATCTAAGAGTACCATCTCCCCCTTGGGAAAAAACCTCTACCTTGTGATTTTTCACTAAGGCCTTCAACTCTACAAGGAGGGACAAGATGTTATTTTGCTATCACCTCATCAACTAATGAAGAATTAGAACCATCAACACAATAACACTACAATTATAAACCTCTTCCAACCTAACCCCCAATCTAGCGAACCGATGCATCTCCCTAGCCATCTCCTTATCACCACATCAACAAGAACTAGGCTACCCATAGACACCCTACTCAAGGCATCTGCCACCAAATTAGTCTTACCGGGATGATAATGCACACTCATATCATAGTCCTTAAGAAGTTCTAACCACCTTCTTTGCCTCAAGTTGAGATATTTTTGAGTGAGCACATATTGGAGGCTCTTATGATTAGTAAATACATCAACATACACCCTATATATCAATGATATCAAGTTCAAAGCAAATACCATGGCGACCAACTCAAAGTCGTAGGTAGGATAATCCTTCTTATGCATCTCAAATCGTCTAAAAACATAGGCTATCACCTTACCATTTAGCATCAACACACAACCCAAGCAAATCGGAAGGCATCACAATGCACAACAAACCCTTCCAACCCTTCCGATAAATACATAATAGGAGTGGACACAAACTTATCCTTCAAGGTTTGGAAAATCTTTTCACACTCATCGATCCACACAAACTTAGCCTTCTTTTGGGTCAACTTAGTCATGGGAGAACCAATAGAAGAGAACCCATTCCCAAATCTCCAATAATAACTGGCTAAGTTCAAGAAATTTCTAATGTTCGATGTGGTCAATGGTCAAGGTCAGTTTCTAATCACATATGTCTCCTTAGGAACAATCCTAATATCGTCCTCCAAACCCCCATGTCCTAGGGAGGTAACCACCTTTAACTATATTTAACACTCTACAAACTTAGCTTACAACTCCTCTTACCCCAAGATTTGTAGCACTACCCCAGATGGTTCACAAGCCCTAAATAATCAATACTTTATCACTAGAGACCACCGCAACATCACAAGGTAGGGAAGAAAGGACCCCTTCATGAGATCCATAGACACAACCGGGGCATAAGACAAAACAAAAGGATACTACACCAAATTCAAAGTATTGGAAAGAATTTCACTAACCCATTGATCACTGGAATTACCTCAATAGCGCTAACTTAGATTCAACACCCCTAACTCTCACAAGATGCTAAATTCAACCCTTAGAGATAAATTGTACCTTAAGACAAAAAGCGGACATACCGCTTTGTAACCACTTTACAAGCCCTCACTTAAAGACATTTAATAGGGAGTAGGAATTTTAACCCTATGGTCCCTACATTCAATGGGAACTCAACACCAACCCAATAAATCCATCCTATGCATAGCATCAAAATCCACCACACCAAACCCAAAGAGTTACAAGGAAAGACCTAATGCAATATGAACATGGAACAATAACTATGAACATTCAAACAACAGTAGGCTCGATAACGAGATAGGCACCAAAGAGAGTTTGGGACACACATCAAACCCACTAGCAACAAAAAGAAATAATGAAAGAAATAACAGCACACTGGCCCCTTAACGCAAACACATCTTGGACAAAGGAAATTTCAATATATCGGCAGCAACATCGGGCACCTCATCCCCTTCTTGAGCCAATTGATCAACATCACCACCTTTACCCTTGTCTTGAGCATAAGGGCAATCCGAAATTTTATGGCCCATCTCACCACACCCAAAGCATGCACCCGTGTTCCTCCTACATGTACTACCATGTTTCCTTCCACATTTCGAGCATCTAGGATGAGTCACCCCATCATCGCCTCCTTTACTCTTATTGCGTTTATGAGGGAAATCCTTTAGCTTATGACCCAACTCTCCAAAACCATAACAAGCATTAGTACCTCTCAAGCATGGGCCATCATGGCACCTACCAAATTTTAGGCCCCTAGCATAAGGCACCATGCCACCTCTATCTTTGAGACTTTGGAATTTTCCTTTAATACTGGCCCTCTTGGCCTCACTAGTCTTCCCTTACTATTTTAAATCTTAGGAGCATTCACTTGTTGATCGAGATAAGTTGCCAATTTTATCGCCACTTTAGCCAAAATCCATAGAGTATTGCTAACCTCCACAATCATCATATCATCGTCTTGAGTAGCTTGAGATATATCATGTAATATAATGGTAAGGGATTAGCTATAAGCCCTAGGGGACCTAACTCTTTCGCACGACATAGATCATAAAGAAGTGAAACATTTCCTAGAATGCCTCATAACCTCCTATTCATAGTCGTGGTGTGCTTTACAACCATGAATAACACTCTAATCGATGCAGTGTGTTGGACGCCAAAGACCTAACAACCTAGTGCTCTGATACTATCTTTGTCATGATCCAACACTAGGGCCTAAATGTGATTGACGAATGGGGAAGTCGAAGGAACCCTAAACAAGCCTCATAACATATCATTACACATCCTTGGTCATGAATGCAATTAACATGAAAATGAGAGATAAGCATAACCAAGGGAATTGGGACGAAGGGTAAACTTCCAAATCATAACATCAAGGAACAAGAGAGTCAATGCTCATTACAAAGATACATAACATGTCCAATAAGACTTCTACTACATAGATAAAAGTAGGGGCCACAACAAACAACCAGGCTTACCCTTATAGTTAATACATAAATAAAGGAAAGATAGTCTTAGTATATTGCAATAGATCATAAGAAATATCCTCGGAATGGAGGATTCAGCAACAAGCTTGAGAGACAATTGTACTAGCCACATGGAGGAGGAGGATGATCTAGCGGGGTTTTGATTCCTATATGGTGATATTATATAGGCATAGAGTATGAGTTAGTATGTTTAAATGTACAAAGTATGTAAGATGCAATGCAACAAGAGATAAGTTCAAAATCCAAATGCATAAACATAGGCAATGATTATCATATAGCAATATGACATGTATAAATAGTGGTTGATGTAAAATCATGCTCACATAGAACATAATCCAAGTGTAAGGAGTGACTATTGTCAGTGCAAGCCAAGGCCTACCACCCCCTTGGATAGGCGCATGAGGTACAAACCCCTTCATGAGGTTGATGGAGTACAAACCCCCTAACAAGGTTTAATCATGAATGCATCCCCCTTGGATAGGCGCATGAGGTACAAACCCCTTCATGAGGTTGATGGAGTACAAACCCCCTAACAAGGTTGATATAGTACAAACCCCCCTCCCTCCGCCCCAACAATGTTGATGGGTACAAAACCCCAAGAAGGCTAATGGGTACCAACCCCTAAAAAGGTTACCCAGGCCTACCATCCCCCGAGCTAGGCAATCGAGGTACCAAACCCACAATAAGGTTACCCGGGCCTACAACCCCCTGAGCTAGGCTTGGTCATCCCCAACACTATAGAGATAATATTATGTATACATTCCATTCATCATCATATACATACATTCCTTTTTATCATCATTCCATCATCATTTCATCATCATATAGTCATTCAAC
Source organism: Solanum virginianum (assembly GCA_000787875.1). Classification (NCBI taxonomy): domain Eukaryota; kingdom Viridiplantae; phylum Streptophyta; class Magnoliopsida; order Solanales; family Solanaceae; genus Solanum; species Solanum virginianum. Next base: position 20,649 of record BAUE01047541.1, on the reverse strand, counting down.
TTATAAGACATGCATTGGACCTTCAATTCCTCAAGAACCATAATCAGGCATTTTATCAAACACTTGGTAGGTATGTAGAGCTAGTATAAAACCATGCAATTCAAGAGTGATATCATGCAAGAAAACTTGAATTGAAATAGCTCACAAATACTTGATAATACAAACATGCAAAATACATTGAAACCCCTAATCAAATCCCAAGAAAGATCAGGTTCTAAAGCTTAAAATATGCATAATCATAATAGGTAAATCATCTCATGTATAGACTTAAAAATGAGTAATCATGTATTTTTAACTAAACTTTCAAAAAATCCTAATATAATGTATGATCGTAATCTTAAACGAATAATATCCATAAGCAACACAACTTGGAAACAAGAGATTTTCTTAGAAATGGAAAAGGTTCCCATGAATGAAACCCACATACCTTAGACCTTTAATTTCTTGAAATTGAGTTGTGAAAGACTTGAAGTTTTAAAGTGGGTCTTGGAATCCAAAGCTTGCTGTTGAGTTTCCTTGAATTTGTATTGGGGTTTTGATGGAGGCTTTTGAGATAATTTGAGAGCGTATTCTAATTGGGAGGAGTGGAGTTGATCTTTAGGAAAGGGTTTAGGTCTATAGGAAGTGTTAAGATAGCATAAGGATCCCCAAAATACCAACAGAAATGGCTAAAGTTACGGAATGCCATTAATGAGGTTGAATTTGGCAAAAACCCATATATACCCCTGCATATATGAGTTCTACAAAAATGGGCATACCTTCTTCATCCGAACTCTAAATATGGTGAAACCTAGGGCGTTGGAAAGATAAGTCAAATAGATTTAATTTGGTATGTTGAGGGACACTGAGTTCTTTGTGGACTAAGAGATATGCCCTTTTAAAGTTGACCGTCCTAACGGTACTTATGCAACACTTAGCCAACGGAAATTCCTTTGAACTTGACTTGATATAGGGGACCCACAATGGTCTTAAACAACATAAATAAGGTTGAATTAGATTTGAATGAGAGATTGAAGCTTGAATGAGTTCCTTGAGATCCGGAAGTGAGTTTGGGACACTTGAATTAGGTGAAATATTTGTCTAAGTACTTGAGAGAGTATTGGGGAATGTCTTGTATGATATGAAAGTGAAATATGGCTAAGTACAGGTATTTTCACATATGAGAAGGCTTAGGCCCAAGACCTAAAAGCCATGGATAGAGATAAAATAACTGGATGATTTTTACACTGAGGCATACCCCTTGCGCATCGCGCCTGGGTCGCAGAAACCTCACGGTTTTTCGCCACTTGGAAAATTAAAATTGTGATTCGTTCGCTCTAAAATTTAGATTAGACCCATGTAACACTCAATTTTCCCCTAAAAAAGAATACGAAGTCAGATTTTTGATATCATGCACGAATTTTGAGATATATGGAAATTACGATTTTAGGCACTTTTGAGGCACATTTTCGGGCACTTTTTGGGATCGTTACAATATCTCACCCTTGGGAACATTTGTCCCCGAATGTCAAAGAAATATACAATCGAAGAGCAATTATAAAGAGATCAGCCCCAACAAGAAAGCAACAACACACTTAAACCATTTTCGAAATCTCAACATAAGTGTTAAAATCACAATGACTTTTCTCAATATAATCATGAATGCATGCCATGACATAGGGGATGAAACATAAGACTTGGAATTCATAAAAGGACTTGACATGTTATCATAAAATTGAATAGAATGAAAGAGGAATGAATATTGCTCCTCCATGCCCACTCTAGCTGCCCGAGAGATACTATCGACTTGACAATTCTCCCAACGGGCCTTGACAAACACTACGCCCTCACCAATCAACGATTACTCTTATCCGCCCAACTTCCCCACCAGACCTCCTCATAAGTTGAATCTTCCTCCATAACATCAATAAAATCAATTGTCTTATAACGCATGACTTACTAACACACCTCCTCAATCCTAGAAACATGCAGAACCGGACGAACCATATCCGTATCCCAAGGAACCTCCTATTTGTATGCAACCTCACTAACCTTCCTTAACACCCTATGAAGACTCACAAACCATGAATTCAATTCCCTCTTTACCGAGGCAAACGACACCTTTCATGATCGGAACCTTCAATTAGTTCCAATCACTAACTTTGAATTCAAGCTCTCTTCTTCTCCCTTCGACATTGGACTTTTGACGTCTTTGGGCTGCCTCCAACCTTTCCCTAATCAACCTTACCTTCTCCATAACATCCATAAATATATCCGTAACCAACAAGGCCATCTCTCTCACTTCAAACCACCTAACTGGTGATCTACAACGCCTACCGTAGAGAGCCTCAAAAGGAGACTTACCATTGCTAGAACGATAGCTATAGTTATAGAAAATTCAATTCATGTAAGATGATCAACCCAACTACCTTTACGCTCCAATATATAAGCCCGACTCACATCCTTAAGTGCTTGGATAGTTTCACCATCTTGGCCATCTGTTTGAGGGTGAAAGGCCTACTAAGTTTAACTCTTGTATCGAGGGTCCTTTGAAAGGACCTCAAAAAGTGTGAACTAAAATGAGCACTATGATCCTATATGATGGACAAAGGAACCCCATGCAACCATACAAAGTCATACATGTACAATCTAGCATAATCTTTAGCCCTATATGTGGTCTTAACTGGTAGAAGATGAACCAATTTTGCCATCCTATGAATGACAACACAAATGAAATCAAACCCTTTTCTAGGCTTGGGTAACCCAACCACAAAATTCATATTAATTACCTCCTACTTCCAAGTAGGAATCTCTATACATTTTGGTAGACTAGGGGTGAACAGGATAAGAAGAATTATGGGCCTCATCAAGGATCTTCTCCCTCAAACAATCAACACCAGGCACACAAAACCTAGCTTGGTATCTAAGAGCACCATTTTCCCCTAGGGAGAAAGCCTCTACCTTGTCCTCTTTCATTAAGGACTTCAACTCTACAAGGAGACAAGATATTGTTTTGCTATCACCTCATCAACCAATGAAGACTTAGAACCATCAACACAGTAACACCACCATTATCAACATCTTCCAACCTAACTCCCAATCTACCCAACTGATGCATCTCCCTAGCTATCTCTTTATCACCACCATCATCAAGAGCTAGGCTACCCATAGACACCCTACTCAAGAAATCCGCCACCATATTAGCCTTATCAGAATGATAACGCCCACTCATATCATAGTCCTTAAGAAGTTCTAGCTATCTCCTTTACCTCAAGTTAAGATATTTTTGAGTGAGCATGTATTGGAGGCTCATATGATCGATAAATATATCAACATGCACCCCATACATCAATGAAACCATGTTCAAAGAAAATATCACGGTGACCAACTCAAAGTCGTAGGTAGGTAATCCTTCTTATGCATCTAAAATCGTCTAAAAGCATAGGCTATCACCTTACCATTTAGCATCAACACACAACCCAAGCCAATCCAGGAGGTATCACAATACACAAAAAACCCATCCAACCCTTTTGGTAAAGACAAAGTAGGAACAAACACAAACTAATCCTTCAAGGTTTTGAAATTCTTTTCACACTCATCGGTCTACACAAAGTTAGCCTTCTTTTGGGTCAACTTATTCATGGGAGAAATAATAGAAGAGAACTTATTCCCAAATCTCTAAGAAACTTCTAATGTTCGATGTGGTCAATGGTCTAGGGTGGTTTCTAATCACATATGTCTCCTTAGCATCAATCCTAACACCATCCTCCGACCCCCCATGACCTAGGGAGGTAACCTCCTTTAACCATATTTCACACTCCACATACTTAGCATACAACTCCTCTTACCCCATGATTTGCAACACTACCCCCAAATGGTTCACAAGCCGTAAATAATCAATACTTTATCACTAGAGACCACCACAACATCACAAGGTAGGGACTAAAGGACACCTTCATGAGATCCATAGACACAACCAGGGCGTAGGTCAAACAAAAGGACACTACACCAAATTCAAAGTATTGGGAAGGATTTCACTAACCCATTTGATCATTGGAATCACCTTAATAGAGATAACTTAGGTTCAACACCCCTAACTCTCACAAGATGCTAAATTCAACTCTTAGAGATCAATCATATGTTAAGACAAGAAGTGGACTTATCCTTTTGCAACTACTTTACAAGCCCTCAGACTAAGATAGATTTAATATGGAATAGGAATTTTAACCCTACGGGCCCTACGTTAAATGGGAACACAATAACAATGCAACAAATCCATCCCAAGCATAGGATCAAAATCCACCACACCAAACCTAACTAGTCATAAGGAAAGACCTAATGCAATATGAATATAGAACAACAACTATAAACTTTCAAACAACAATAGGCTCGGTAATGAGATAGACACCAAAGAGAGTTCGGGACACACACATTAAACCTACTAGCAACCAAAAGAAGAATTTAAGAAATAGCAGCACACTAGTCTATTAATGCAAACACATCAAAGGGAAAAGAAATTTCAACATACCGGTAGCAACTTCGGGTACCTTGCCCCTTCTTGAGCCAATTGATCAACATCACCAACTTTACCCTTGTCTTGAGCATAAGGACAATCTAGAATTTTTGGCCCATCTCACCACACCCAAAGCTTGCACCCGTATTCCTCCTACATGTACCACCATGTTTTCTCCCACATCTTGAGCATCTAGGATGAGTCATCCCGTCATCGCCTCCTTTACTCTTATTGCGTTTATAAGGGCAATCCTTTACCTTATGACCTAACTCTCCACAACCATAGCATCAATACCTCTCAAGCATGGGCCATCATGGCACCTACCATATTTTGGGCACCTTACATAAGGCACCATACCACCTCTATTTTTAAGACTTTACAACTTTCCTTTAATAAGCCCTCATCGACTCACTACCTCTTCCCTTACCATTTGAAGTCTCGGGAGTATTCACTTGTTGATCGAGATAAGTTGCCAATTTTACCGCCGATTTACCCAAAACCCATATAGCATTGCAAACCTCCATATTCATCATATCACCATCTTGAGTAGCTTGAGACATATCCTATAATGTAATGGTTAGTACGTGTAAATGTATTAAGTATGTAGGATGCAATGGAACAAAAGATAAGTTCATAATCAAAATGCTTAAGCATAGGCAATGATTAGCATATAGCAATATGACAGGTATGAATGGTGCTTAAAGTAAAATCATGATTATATAGATAATAATATGAGTGTAAGGAGTGACTATTGTTAGTGCAAGCCAAGGCCTACCACTACCTTGGATAAGCACATGAGATATATACCCCTTTATAAGGTTGATAGAGTACAAACCTCCCAACAAGGTTGATGGAGTACAAACCCCCTAACAAGGTGGATGGGTATAAACCCCTAACAAGATTAATAGGTACCAACCCCCAACAAGGTTACCCGAGCCTACCACCTCTCGAGCTAGCCAATCGAGGTACCAACCCCTCAACAAGGTTACCTAGTCTTACAACCCCCCGAGCTAGGGTTGGTCATCCCCAACACTATAGAGATAATATTATATATACACTCCTTTCATCATCATATATATACATTCCTTGTCATCATCATTCCATAATTAGCAATTCAAGAGTGAACTCATACAACAAAATTTGAAATAAAATAACCCCCCAATACTTGGTAATACCATCTTGCAAAATACATTGAAACCCCTTATCAAATCCCAAGAAAGATCACGGTTCTAAAGCTTAAAACATGCATAGTCATAATAGGTAAATTATCTCATGTATAGACTTAGAAATTAATAATCATGTATTTTCAACAAAACTTTCATAAAACCCCAATATAGTATATGATCATAATCTCAAATGAATAATAACCATATGCAACACAACTTGGAAACATGAGATTTTCTTATAAATGGAAGATTGGGCTTCATGGGAATAAGGTACCCATGAATGAACCCACATACTTTAGACCTTGCATTTCTTGAAATTGAGTTGTGAAAGACTTGAAATTTTGAAGTGGGTCTTGGAAACGAAAGTTTGCTCCTGAGTTTCCTTGCATTTGTATTGGGGTTTTGATGGAGGTTCTTAAGAGAATTTGAGAGTGTATTCCAATTGGGAGGAGCAGATTTGATCTTTAGGAAAGGGTTTAGGTCTTTAGGGAGTGTTAAGATATCATAGGTATCCTAAAAATACTAATAGAAATCCTTGATCTTCAGGTTCGCAAGTTAAGAACCAAAGAGATTGCACCTGTCAAAGTATTCCGGAGGAACCAATTCGTAGAAGAAGCTACTTAAGAGGTGGAGGAGGATGTGAAGGACAAATACCCTCATTTATTCCTGTCTGCTGATGATAAGAGAGTTGATGGTAATACATTTCCTCTAAATTCTTGAATTCCCATTCCTTAAGTTCTATTTTCATTCTCAGTATGATAGATGATAGAGTTCTAGAGTTCGAGTAAGGATAGATGTGGTATATTGACTATTTGATTATTTTACTTACTGAATTCTTAATTAATTGATTGCATGGGTGAAATGAGAAACTAGTTGATTGTTAGAGCCTATAGAGAGATTTGTGCCTTGATCTAAATCCCAAGGTTGCTCTTCACTCGAGGACGAATGATCCCAAGGGGGAGATAAAGTTACACCCCGTAATTCCTTCTACCTAATCTAAAGTGAATGCACGTATGATGCTAAGAAAAACTGCAAAGAAGGTTCATGAGGACCATTTATGACCCGTAGATAGTTCTATGACTCATAGTGTGGGTCTCTTAAAACCCCCACATGACTTTGTAAAATTTTCTAAGTCTGAGGCCTATATGCGAGAGGTGATTTATGACTTGTAGAACTGTTTATGACTAGTAAAGGAGGCTTCATGACAAATTCTAGTAACTTAAATTTCAGGACCCTTTATTTATAAGAGGTAGTTATGGACTGTAACACATTTTACAACTCATAAAAGAGGTCTTGTGCAATTTCCAGTAGCTAAGATTTTCAGATCCCTCATTTACAAGAGGTTGTCTATGACCCGTAGAATGCTCTACGACACGTAGATGGGGTCTTGTAGACTCATACAGTACTTTTTAAGAGGGCTATTTTTCTCTATTCTAATCCCTATTTAATTAAATCCTTGGTCATTTTAGGCTTAAATAAAGCCTTGAAATAGAACCCTAGGTGTATTATTCATCATTGTTCATATTTAAGGCTTCTTAAGAGCACTAGAGGAGAAAGAAGAGTGTGGGTTCCAATTCAAGAGCAAGGATCTACTGGAGTTTGAATTTACCTTTTTCTCCCAAGTATGTAAGGCTTACGAAAGTGTGGAATCACCTTCTTCCACATGTCCGTTTCATCTACTTGTGTCTAGATTTGGGAAAAGAGTTGAGATTTGGGAAATTCTACTATCTATATACTAAATTCTTATATTTAGTAAGATTTACTTTTAAACTTATATGTGATGAGTTGAGAATTAAGTGTTGAGTCGAGGTGAGTGAATTAAGCTTTAGTTTCTTGAACTATTTACCATACCAGTATAATCTATCTACTAACAACCATTTCGGTCTGTATCATTTTATGATGCAGATATAGCTGATAGAGGACCTCAGCTCATGCATCGTTGAGGTTTAGATCAGTATACTTCCAAAGTTTGTGAGCCCTCCTCCCTTTTCGAAGGAGACCTTTTTCTTCATATTTATATTGAGTACTTTTCTTTCTTAATTTGGGGTGTCCATTGTCACGACCTCAAAAAGTGATCAAAAATGTGGCTTCAAAGTGCCCAGAAACATAATTTTCATATATCTCAAAATTCGTGTGTGATATCAAAATTTTGACTTTATATTCTTGTTTAGGAGGAATATTGAGTGGGAAATGGGTCTAATCCAAATTTTAGAGCAAACAAATCACAATTTCAATTATCTAATTGGTGAAAACCAGAGAGGTTTCTGCGCCCCAGGCGCGACACGCTAGGGGCACGCCTTAGTGTAAAAATTACCCAGTTATTTTATCTAGGTCGAAGGCTTTTGGGTCTTGGTCCTAAGCCTTCTCATACATGTAAATACCTATACTTAGCCATATTTCACTTTCATATCATACAAGATTCCCCAATTCTCTCTCAAGCACTTCGACAAATATTTCACACAATTCAAGTGTCCCAAACTCACCTCTAGATCTCAATGAACTCATTAAAGCTTCAAGCTCTCATTATAATCTAAGTCAAGCTTATGTAAGTCATTTATGACCATCGTAGGTCCCCTAGATCAAGCCAAGTATCCGTAGGAGGGTCAACTTTAAAGGGCCATATCTCTTAGATCCAAAATAACTGGGTGGCCATCGACCTACCAAATTAAATCTCTTTGAATTAGCTTTCCAACGCACTTGGTTTCACCTTATTTAGAGTTTTGATGAAGAAGTTATGCACGTTTTCATAGAACTCATATATGCAAGGGTATATATGGGTTTTTGCCAAATTTGGCGACACCTTTAAATACACCCAATCATTGACCTCAAAATCTATACCTCTTCTTCTAACATCTATATAGGACTTTTGCTGACTCTGTCTAGTCCTTAACCTTTCTCGAATGATCTTTACCTTCTCCATAGTTTGTTGAACTAAGTCTGCACCTGTCAAAGTATTCCGGAGGAACCAATTCGTAGAAGAAGCTACTTAAGAGGTGGAGGAGGATGTGAAGGACAAATACCCTCATCAATTGGTGATAGCCTGATCTGAGGTCTCAAACCATCTGATCGGCGACCTACACCTCCTCCCATAAAGTGCCTTATATGGGGCCATCTGAATGCTTGAATGGAAGCTGTTGTTGTAAGCAAACTCTATCAAAGAAAAGTAGTAATTTGAATAACCTTTAAAGTCAATGGCGCAGGGTTTCAACATATCCTCCAATATCTCAATAGTATGCTCTACTTGGCCATCTATCTACAGGTGAAAAGCACTTGCTAAGGTGCACTTTCGTACCCATACCCCTCTGAAAGGATCTCCAAAACTGGGCAGTGAATTGAGCTACTCAATCAAAGATGATAGATTAAGGGACTCTAGTAGTCTAACAATATCATGTAAGTATAGCCGGGGATAATCCTCCATAGTGTCAGTTGTCTTGACTTCCAAGAAGTGTATAGATTTTATCATCCGATCAACTATCACCCAAATTGAATCATGCTATCTGCGGGACCTCGACAAGCCTGTGAAAAAGTCCATGTTAAGCATCTCCAATTTCCATTTTGGAATATCAAAATTTTGAGCTACTCCACATGTCCTTTGGTGCTCAACTTTAACATGTTGGCAATTCAGGCACTTGAAATGAAGTCAACAATGTCTTTCTTTATTACACTCTAGCAGTAGACTTCCCTCAAGTCATGGTACATCTTGGTAGAACCTGCATGGTTAGAATATCTAAAGATATGGCCCTTTACTATGATCCTCCCTCGAATATCATCAACATTTGGAACATATAGTCTGCCTTGCTACCTTAATACCCCATCTCCCCCTTTGGCGAAAGCCATCACCTTTTGCTTATGCACATCCTCCTTCAATTATAAGAAAATAGGATCTTGATCTTATTTCTCCTTCACCTCCACTACTAGAGATATGCAGGCCCATTATGCATAAGACCTCCTCCTTTGCCTGATTTGTCTAGTTGAACTCCCAATTGTGCTAGTCTGTGAACCTCCTTGGCTATCTCTCTCTTCTCCTCCTCCATATTAGTGGTGCTTCCCATAGACAACCTGCTAAGAACATTAGCAACCACATTAGCTTTACCTGGATGGTAGAGGATGCTTATGTCATAGTCTTTGAGCAACTCAAGCCATCTCCTCTGCCTCAAGTTAAGTTCTTTTTGGGTGAAGATGTATTGCAGGCTCTTATAGTCTGTGAATACACCAACATGTGCTCCAAATAAATAGTATCGCCATAGTTTGAGAGCAAACACCACCGTTGCCAACTCCAACTCATATGAGGGATAGTTCTTTTCATACATGTTAAGCTGTCTAGAATCATTGGCAACAAACTTTCCCCTCTGCATCAACACACATCCTAACCCTACTTTCGAAGCATCATTGTAGATAAAAAAATCCATCCGTCTCATCAAGCAAGGTCAACACTAGTGTGGTAGTTAATCTCATTTTTTGCTCTTAGAAACTTCTCTCATACTCGTCAGACCATTGGAACTTCACCTTCTTCCTAGTCAGTTTAGTCAACAGAGTAGATAGGGAAGAAAATCTATCAACAATCCTCCGGTAATAGCAAGCCAATCCCAAAAAATGCCTTATCTCGGGTAGTGCGGTTGGCCTTAAATTCTTAATTGTATCAATCTTTTGAGTATCCACTTGAATTCCATCTCCAAAAACCACATGGCCCAAGAAAACCACGAACTTGAGCCAAAACTCACAGTTAGAAAACTCTGCATATAACTCATTATCTCTGAGTGTCTACAAAGCGATTTTGAGGTGATTGGCATGCTCCTCCTCATCTTTGGAATACACCAAAATATTGTCAATCAAGACTATCAAGAACATATCAAGATACTCTCTGAATACTCTGTTCATAAGGTCTATAAAGGATGCAGGTGCATTTGTCAATCCAAACAACGTCACCAAGAATTTAAAGTGATCATATCGTATTTGAAAAGTCATATTTGGGATGTCACATTACCTCACTTTCAATTGGTGATAGCCTGATCTGAGGTCTATCTTGGAGAAAATAGTGGCACCCAGGAGTTGGTCGAACAAGTCATCAATCATGGGAAGGGGATACTTATTCTTGACTGTTACCTTATTCAACTAACGATAGTTAATACACATCCTTAGGGAACTATCGTAATTTCATATGAACAAGACTGGAGCCCCCCATGGAGAGACACTAGGCCTTGTGAATCCCTTTTCTAGCTAGTCCCTTAACTGCTCATTTAACTCTTTCAACTTCGTAGGGGCCATTCTATAGGGTGGAATGGAAATGGGTTAAGTGTTATGAAGAACATCAATTCCGAAGTCGATCTCCCTATCAGGAGGAACTCCAGGCAGATCCTCATGAAATACACTAGGAAACTTGCTCATGATGGGGATAGAATCAATAGTAGGGGCCTCAACATCGTCGAACTTGACTCGCACGAGGTGATAAATATATACCTTAGAGACCAGTCTTAAGGCCTTGAGGTAAGAAATAAACTTACCATTTGGCATAATAAAATCTTCCTTCCACTCAATAACAAACTCATTGAAAAACAAAAATTTGATAGTATGGGTTCTGTAATCAACAAAAGCGTAGCAGGCATGAAGCCAGTCCATACCAAGGATCAGATCAAAATTGACAATCTCTAACTCAATCAAATTAGCAAGAGTATCCCTATGATAGATGGACACCACACAATCTCTATAGATTCTCTCAGCTCAAATGGACTCACCAACTTGAGTAGAAATAGAAGACAACTCAAGCAAACACTCAAGAAGAATCTCAAATCTGCTAGCCACATATGGAATCACAAAAGAACAAGTTGCACCCAGATCAAGTAAAACATAGCAAGGAAAGTTAAAAACTCAATGCATAAACATCATAACATCTGGTGCAAACTCTTGGTCCTGTCAGTTTCCCATCACATATAGATGATTTGTTCCACCGCCTTCCCCTAGCGTAACACCTTTCTGGTTACCCCTCACTGGTAGCGCTGTGGTAGAGGATTGGCCCTTATTGTCCCACATTAGACTCCCTCTAAAAATGGCCGAATTGGCCACACTTGTAGCAATCATTCCCTCCATCTCTACATTCTCCTCGATGCATCCTGCCATGTTTTCCAGAAGGTGGCTTCCATTTAGAGCCAAGTCACACTGGCTTGAGGTTATGCACCTTGTGCACTAAAGTTTGGCAAACCCTAGAACTTGTGAGCATACCTATGGCTCGAGGTTGGTACACTAGTTGAAGATGGTGCATAGCTAGAAGACCTCTTCTAGAAGTAGGACTTATATCCGTTACTCAACTTAGTCTGATAGGGATCAGGCCCTACTGACTTGGCCTTCGTGCTTAGATGCTCCTCTCTATCCTTCTTCTTGTCCTCCTCAGTTTGTTGGGCACTAACCATTATGCTGAAAATATCCATACCTTGGATTCACAATGCCGTCTTGCACTCTTTCTTCATATGTCTACCCAATCGAGATACAAATTTCCTCATTCTCTCTCTCATATCCTGGACCATCTCTAGGGCATAATTGGATAATTGGATGAAGTTTAGGCTATAATCTTTAACAGTCAACCCCTCTTGTTTTAGATTCACGAACTCTTTAACCTTTGCCTCTCTCAATCCCTGAGGAAAGAAGTGATTGAGAAAGGCACTCTTAAACTTATCCCAAGCTACCATCTCAGCATCATCACCTCAACTCTCCTCCTACTGAATATACAGGACATTAGCCACATTCTTGAGCTGATAAGTAGTAAGCTCCACTCCCTCAGTATCAATTACATGCATAGTTTTCAATACCTTCCACATCTCATCAATGATATCTGAGGGTCTTCCTCAACCTTTGACCTAGTGAAGACCAGTAGGTTCATCCTCAGAAAGTCTTTTAGTCCACTGGTAGCCATTAGCTCTTGAGAGCTAGAACTAGGAGTTTGTGAACACTAGTTCACGCTCTGGGCAGCTATCAACTGGGTGAGTATGGTTATAGCTCCTCTGAAGTCAACCTTTGTGGTAGGACTAGATGGAGTAGTAGGTGTCACAAGAACACCAATAGTTCTGGCCAGTCGACCTTGGCCCCTCGTTTCCATCTGGGGAGGCACCTCTGAAGTAGGGTTCTCAGCACACCTAGCTGAAGCATTCCTTCGACTCATGGTACATTTAGGAGGCATGATCTGCAAGCACGTAACACACGAGTCAGAAGAGAACTTTGTAGAGTGTTAAATCTATTACACGAACTTAAAACACAAGAAAGCGTAATAATTCTTAATGTCGTATAAGCTCCTTCTTATTAAATGTGGTGCATAACACACCCATAAACTAGACTCTATTAGAGACGGCTTCATAGACTCCTTAAGAATCTTGAACTTTGCGCTCTCATATCTAGTTTGTCATGCCCCGAGAAAATACCTTTGGCGTGGCCGGCCGGCACTTGAAAAACTATTGATGATTCACCAAGAAAACTACCTGACCACATCATCACATCATTAACTCAACAGCAGAAGAAAGAACTCAAATAGAAAGACATCATGCGAATAAAAACATAACTCTAAAGCATTATAGTTTCTAATGAAATAAGTTGGACTACAAAGTGCTCATCAAATTCTCTACTCAAATATCTATGAAACCTCTACTCAAACATCTAAATGGTGCCATGACAGGCTATGGAAACCCCAAATTAATAAAGAAAAGTACTCAATGTAAATAAGAAGAAAAAAGACTCCTTCGAAAAGCAAGGAGGGCTCATCAACTCTGGAAGTGTACTGATCCAGACCTCAATGATGCGCGGGTTGAAGTCCTCTACGACCTGTTTTGCATCATATAATGATGCAGACCCAAGTGAATATTAGTACATAAAATATAGTGGTATGTAAAGCAGCTCAAGAAAGTAAGACTCAACTCACTCACATCGACTCAAAAACTCATGCTCAACTCATCACATGCAAGTTTAAATGTAAATCATGCTTTTAAAATATTCTCAGTAAAAATAAACTTAGTTTAAAAATGTCATTCTCAATCAATGTTGCTTAGGAGTTTCTCTTAACTGACATCCAATCCTATCACCTTTAGTTTGATGATGCACAATGAAGGCAACATTATTGGCACGCCCGCCCTAAACTTGCCATGGAAAAAGGGCGCTCAACTCTCTCTCATGGATCCAAAGTTAATGTCCACTTTTTGTACAAGAATTGCCAGAAAGAGCTATACAACTATCCTAGGCTGGCAAGTAGTTCTGTGTGTTATAGTAGTTATTTACTTAGTCCTAGCTTGGTGCTCGATATTCCTCACGAGGCTAAAACATGCTCAGCTCATCAATCAACTCAATGCTTATTGCTCAGTCAATTAGCTCAAAACTCGACCTTATTAGGTTATCTCATCACATTTCATCTCAGTTACTCATCAACTCATTTAATCAATCCAAACTATGAAGCTCAACTTAGACTCAAATGGTCATTTAGACTCACTCAATTTAACTTATCATGTAGTGCAAACAAGATAATCGTATATAGTAATGTATATGACTCAATGATACATGTTTCTTATATTCAATCATACTCAAGGTACTCAACTCAGATATTCAAACTCAACCTCAACTCTGTAAAATACATAAAATTGCATAAAGTCATAAAATTTAGAGTTCATGCCATCAATAAAAAATTTCTCAATTTAACATAGAAACTATGCAATCTAGCAAGTACCTCATACATTATCAAGAAGAATTCATAATTAATGCAAGAATTTAGTATTTGGATAATAGAATTTCCCAAATCTTAACCCTTTTCCCAAATCTTGAATCAAGTAGATGATAGGGGCATCTGGAAGAAGGTGATTCCACACTTTAGTAAGCCTTACATACTTGGGAGAAAAAGGATCAATCAAACTCTTGTAGATTCTTGCTCTTGAATTAGAACCCACCATCTTATTTCTCCTATAGTGACCTTAAGAACCCTTCAATATGAATAATTGTTAATAATACACCTAGGGTTCTATTTTATGGCTTAATTCAAGCCTAAAATGACCAAGGATTTAATTAAATATGGATTGGAATGGATAAAGATACCCCTCTTAAAAACTATCGTCTAAGTCTACGAGACCCTATCATGAGTCATTGAGCATTTTACGGGTCATAGACAGTCTCTCATGAATGAGGGATCTGAAAATCTTAGCTACTGGAAATTGGCACAAGACCTTTTTTACGATCTATAAAATGTGTTACGGGCCATAACTACCTCTCATAAATAAGGGGTCTTGAAATTTGAGTTGTTGGCATTTGTCATGAAGCCTCCTCTATGAGTTGTAAATAGTTCTATGCATCGTAAAGCACCTCTCACATATAGTCCTCAGACTTAGAAAATTTCACAAAGTCATCTGCGGATTTTACGAGACCCACTCTATGAGTTGTAGACAAATCTATGAGTCATAAATGGTCCTCATAAACCTTCTTCTGCAGTTTTTCTCCATTTTTTCTCAGTATCATCTATGTATTCATTCAAGATTAGGTAGAAGGAATTAGAGGGTTTTACACTCTAACACAGTATCACGACCCAAACCTCAGTCTTAGTCATGGCACAATGAATGAGAAATCTCAATACACCTCACCCAAGCCTCTTAGCATTAATCAAGCAGTTTATAGGTAATGAACATAATTAAGAGCGAAAACTAAGGGAAAATATGACTAAAGGAAACTTTATCATAATAACAAGTACTAATTTACAATCAACTTAACATGTCCAACAATACCTGTAATATTAGACTTGGGTGAGCTCTAAGATTGTCCCTAACTCCCCCTTAATAAAATTAGTAAGGAGAATCAAATAAATAAAGTCTAAATGTCTCATTACAAACAAATCTTGAAAGAAATAGGATGTTGTCCCCAATCTAGAGGACTCAACAACTTAGTCTTTACATGGAAAAACACCGATCTCTACATGGAATGATCATGTTGGCAAAAATATGCATTAGTACTTTGAATATTCTAAGTATGTGAGACACAATACAATTAAGAAAATATAGATATCATAATTGGCAATATGCATAACATAGCATGAAGTAAGGGCACAAGAGATGTTGGATGAGCAATGCATGATAAAACCTGATTGAAGCGACATAAATATCTCCAGCAATCATATATATAAATATATATATCTGGGAGGATACTATTACCAACATTTGAGACCAGTGAACTATAACATGAAATCTAATATAACCCCCTATGATACCCAGGGAAACTACTTTCCAGGTAGAACACCGTCAACTTATGTATGCATTCATTCTTTTATCATTAGGGTTTTTATGGATTGACTAGCCTAGCCTACAAAGGTCCTTATGATAGTACATAGTTAATAAGGCATGAAATTGCTACAAGAATTCCCTTTCCGAATCCCACCTTCTAAGTTAAGTCCTCTATAATATCGATAACTATAATCATATGCATATAACATTCATAAGCTTTGAAAACATAACTTCATAATAATAAGAGTAGCTCATTAAAATCTTTATGATCCATTCAAATGAGAATTATCCTTTCACTAGAAGCATCTGTCATTGAGTGAGAATTGTCCTTTTACTATCATTGATACATGCATAGAACGACTTCCATAATGTATTTGATAACTTTCATAAATATTTGATTGAAACCCTTATCATTAAAACGTACTTTATTTGGACACGGTAAAAAACTGGGTGTGTTCAATGCAATTAAACTTTAAATCATGTAATGCAAGAGGATTATGCATCAATTACATAAAATTCATCAATTTGGATAATTCATAAAATAATCCACCACGAACTTTAAGAGCCTAGGTAACATGTCATACAACATCTTATAGATCATCAATCTTTCATAATATAACATAGATTCATAGCGAAATGACATTATATGGTAGTTAAAATATCATAATATAAGCATTTGAAGAAGTACCATAAAACCCATTAAGGTTCCATAACTTGAAATAAAGTAGGTAAGTAAAATTACTTGGGCTTCATGGGTGGAAAGAACCCATGAATGAAACCTAAATACCTAGTGTGCAAAAGCTTACATAAATCCAAACAATAGAGGTCCAAGCTTGAAACCCTTATCCCTTGCCTTTAATGACACCTTGAGAGTTGAGAGTCTTGGGGGAATTTGATGGAAGTTGGAGTTGGAAGAGAATAAGAGTGAAATGGTAGGGTTAAGGGACTAATATGGGTAGATTTAGGCCTTAAGTAACATAGTTTAGGACTCAAGTCATGGAAAAAGTCAAAACTGCCCTTTATTAAAACTGTTAAGGATAAATATGAGCCTGATATATAGATCATAGATCAATCTATGGCTTATAGATAGGGCTTCGTCCTGGTAATACCCTAAAGTTTCCAAAACTGAAACTCTATACCTCAATCTATGAACCCCCTTCTATGGCCCATAGTACCCATCTATGGGTTGTAAATACCCCATGTCGAACCACATAACACTTAGAAAATTTCACATCTCAGACCCTAAACCATAAACCCAAATATGACTCATCAATCAGACCATGACTTGTACATGGTCTCTTCCTAGTTATACCTCTCCGAACTTCAAAAATTGAAACTTCGTCCTTTAATCTATGTGCCTCTACCTACAGCTCGTTGTTCCTTTTACAGGTCATAGGCATCCTTCGTACATCAACCCCAAACTTTAGAATTTTACCTAGTCATTCTCCCACGGGAGAACCAACCTGTGTCTATCATCTCTGAGTCCTATTTATTACCCGTAAACCCGATCGGGGGCCATAGATAGGGCTCGTACATTACTGCACCAAAACCCAATTTATACTTTTTTTTTATATTCTGAAATTTTAGCATGCAGGATATTATACCCATCCTTCTTAGCATATCATAATCTTTCATAAGCAATGAATCAATAAAAATAAAACAAATGTATATCAAAACAAGAGTCTAAGAATAATTTCATAAAGAAAGTGCTAAAACTTACAAATAATACACCTTATATCTGACATAACCTCTACCTATTAGACTTGGCGGGGACTAAGACATATCCCTAGATCACTTTCAAAGAATGTAAAAAAAAGATAGTTTCATACTGTCTCAAATTAACATAAGTAAAGCTAAAACATTGAGGCTTGTCTCCGAAGCATAAGACTTTACCTAGTCTCCAAAGCAAGTATCCAAATCTATTAAGAAGTGAGAAGAAAAGGATGGTTGCCAGTCCTTATATAGTGATATAATGTAGGAAAAGGGTATAAATTAGTATGTTTGAATGTACTAAGTTGTGGGCATGCAATGCAATAGAACTATAAGTATGAGTGATCTAGTAAAAGGACATACTTTAATGAATAAGTAAAGGAATAAGTATGAATGGATAGCTAATATATTTAAATTATAGGCAGTATCATGTAAAGTATTATAGAAGATAATACATGTGTGGGAAGTAATCGTAACCAATAATGGGACCATTGATGTCGCCCAAACTACACCTCCACTGAAGGTATAAGCAGTCGTTGTCAAATATATAATCTAACCAAGGTTAGGGTCGAATCCACAAGGAATATGGTCTAAACCTGGAGTAATTATGTGAAATTAAGATGAATTAACCTACTTATCTTTCAAAAAAAGCTGGGGGGTTTGTAAATACAGTAAGTAAACCTAAACTAAAAGCAAGTTAACAAGAGCAAGTGTAGTGAAATCAAAGAGAAGTAACTACGGTATTGTATTTCACATGAATTCCTAACTCAGTATATCCAGATAATCGTAATCTTTTCTAGTGTGTAGCATGCAAAACTATTCTGTTATGTTTACCTAACCCTTTAATCCAGGTGAGAGGCAAATCTCACTATGTGATTTGATGTATCCTTGTAGTGTTGCTTTACTAACACTTACCTTTTGTCCCAGTATAATCAGCCCTTGTTCCAATTAGGTTGATTAGATGAGAGGGATCACATCAAATCCTATTAATTATCCCTTATTCCATTCATGATGCACTTCATCCAGTATGTAAGAATTAGGTGAGTTCTAACATTGGCCACCATTAAAAAGCATCCTACACGATGAGATAATTAATATGCACACTTTCTAAGAATTATGGATTATCCAATTTTACTTTGTTAATTCTTTATGGTTCCCACAACCCTAGTTATTGATTTAGCTATGCATGATCATTGAAGATAAAAGAATCATGTTATGGAATAGCATAAATAAACACTTATAATGATGTGTTGAAGAAGAAGAAATCACAATGTAATAATCCCAATGTAGAATTAAAGTAATCACAAAATATAAGTTCTCAAGTATCTCTACTCATTCCTCAATGTTTCTATCCTTCTCTCCTCAGACAAATCCTAAAAAACCTATTTATGATAAGTAAAATACATATTCAAAATAGAATAGGAGAATTGGATTCGGCAACTTAGATGGACAAGCATACGGGCTGTATATGGAATCATGGCCCATACCTGGGCTTCTGCTCTACATTTCCTAAAAACTATCCACAACCTATGAGACCTTCCTACATAAAGGGTCTCGTTTGCTAACTCTTCTAAAACTCCTCAAAATCTTAATCAACTAGGGACGATCTTGTCACACCCAAAGTCCCATTAAGGCAGACTGGCACCCATTCTCGATAAGGCTCGGGAGAACCAACCTGTGTCTATGCGTTTTCTATATATAGTAAAATGGATTTCTATATTCAATATGCCTTTAAGAAAGTAAACAGTAATAACAAGCCAAAAGGAAATTTATATGACTAGGCCATGCACTTTCTATATATATTATAAGGGATTTCAACATTCATCATCCTTTCAAGAAAGTAAACAGTAATAATAAGTCAAAAGAAAATTTATATGACTAGGCCGTTGAGGCCATGTTGTCTAAAGTACGAGACATGACCACACTTTAATTTACATAGTCTATAAAGCCTCTAGATAATGAAAAGTATCTGATAAGAGTTGGGATAGGTCCTGCCTCAACTAACTGTACAACATGCAGGTCCCCCATAAGGGATGTCAGTACAAGATAATGTACTGAATATGTATGGCAGGAAATACTTTATATGAAATAATAAATCAAATGAAACTATGCACTGGTGTAGGACAAGAGACCACCTTTAGTTGTATTGTGAGATCATATACTTTATGTTCTTTTTATTACTTTACCTTTACTGTATAATCTGTGCACAATATGTAATACAAATGACCAGCTGATCAGTGGTAGATCTATATCAGGATCAACCTCGGCTAGGCTGTTCCTTTAACCCCTTGGGCTACCCTCCCTCCCCCCCGATAGGATTGACCCTGACTAGGTGATTCTTCCACCTCTCGGGTTACCACCCATAAATAAGAAATATACTTTACCTTTTAATTACCTTTGAGATTATTATTTTGGTGACTATGTGTAGGATCATATGAACATGTGAAAGAGTGAAGACATGGTTGATAGTTGTTTCGTAGTTGATAAGTGCCTCTATGTGCTAAGGAAGAATCTAGATTTCATGCCAAGTAATACAAAATCAAGTACCCTTACATACCTCACTGTACGACCTCGCTATTATCTTGAGATAACCTTTCCTTCCTCCAAATATTTATCTACAACATAGTAGGTGATAAAACTATCATTAGCAGCCAATAGATACATCTTGGCAGCCCAATCTCATAAAAAAACATACGGACAGCAAGCGTATATTTATAAACCTGAGCATATTCTTTCAACCTTTCTGCCACTAATCGTATTTTCAAATACACATTATCATATAAATTTCATGTGCATCATGTTTTAGTGCCATAACAGTCTTAAAGCAGCCCACAAAGCACCATATATAATAATTCTACGCAACATACAAATAGGTGGCATAACGTTACATCCCTTTCATACATTTTGATGTCAACAATTTCAAACCTATTCCAACTTTAATGAAACAGTCCCCACCATATATACACATAAAACTAGTCCTAAAATAGTTCAGAACAGTCCCCAAAATAGGTGGAGGATGTGAGACCATAGTCCTCAATCAATCAGCCCACAA
>BAUE01047687.1:0-46318 GCA_000787875.1 Solanum virginianum | reverse complement strand
TGTAATGGAACCTTCTTGAAACATGCAAGAATGTATATATATAATAACACAGGACCTTTTAATGAAATAATACCTTGGTCAACATAAACTTGGACTAATCACAACATTACACACTTATAAACTCTAGAAGTATATTTTCTCCACATGTAAATACATAATGAAAGACTTATGGTTCCTGGTCTTGTAAGTGCACATTTGTACATATAATTGTCCATAAGCTCACAAACACATACTCATACCAAGATTCCAACTTAAAATTTTAAATTCTTCAAGAGTACACTTAAGTGTCAAACTTCTTGAAAAATAACTCTAGCGATCTCAAATTCTTGCCATGGTACCAAAACACAAATATATGGGTTCTAACAGTATGACACAACGAATGGGAACCCAAGAGTTCCAAAACAAGCATTATAACATACATCAGCACATCCTTAGATGTGGGAACATAGATCAAGCATCAAATAATTCATTCTAAGGGAATTCAGGGCTTTGGACTCATTCTATGGAAATAGAAAAGGGATAGGAATTTCCATGTAATGACCCGACCCGGGGTCTAGGTGTCACATGAATGAGATACTTAAAGGAACATCACCTAAGCCATCTTAAGTATCCTAAGCATTCATAGGAATTTAATTAGAACATTTGCAGAAAATAAGGAGAAAGGAACTATGAGCCATTTTAAACAATGAAGCAACTTTAAAAATCAATAAGAATAACTAACATACTTTGTCCATAAGCATACAAACAGATATATCAACGGATGGAACCGGTGATAGTCGATTTCCATCACATAGAAAAGACTTTATAATGGTGTAACATAGAAAGTAAACACCTCAAAAGGGCCATAGATACATCATCTAAAAAGGACAAAATACAAGCTATAAGAGAAAATGGTAAAGTCTCCAACTAGGGGCTCACCACAAATAACAGTGCTAGTCCTGAACGCAGAATACTAGCCACGAGTTGGTGGAGGAGAGCCTATTCCTTCATAGTTAGATCATATAGGAAAAATATGCATTAGTATGTTGGAATGTACTAAGTATGTGAGATGCAATGCATGTATGAAATTGTAATGCCACCATTCATAATTATAACGTATAAGTACATATGTGATGAAGATATATAAAGTAAGCTCAAGCATCCACAAAACATATAGCTTTATATGAATAAAAGTCAATGCATGAGAAAAAACATGCAATGGAAATATATCAATAAACTTGTGGGAAAAGACCTTAACCGACATATAAGACATATAAGATACTACATGGAATCCAACACAACTCCCTATGTTGACACAAGGAGACAACTTGCGGAGTGGATCTCTGTCAACTTTGCATGCTTCTTAATAACATAAATGACCTGTGTGGATCCACTAGCATAGCCTACCAGAGCTCCTATAGTGACACATAGTTAGGGACTTTGATATTTAGCTTTAATGTGTCATATCTCAACAAATAGAATGAAGCCTAATCTCATGTCCCCTCAGTGCTAAGTCATCCCACAAAATCCTTAAAATGTAACTTAGAATCATAAGTAGCAATCATATGAGTGGCTCGAACTTAAATATCACCAAGTGAGAATTGTCCTTTCATCTTGGGAACCTTTCCTAAACATCTTTTGGGACAATTGTCAACATGCTTATATCTTTGACAAATCATTACTTTAAAACTTAACTTTAATGCCCTAATCATCATCTTAAATCATGCAAAGCTTTACTTAAAACTAGGTGGACTAGGATTTTTAAATTGAACAATCATAAATCACATAAAACATAAGAAAATTTCTCTTTTTAAGGACCACGAAAGATGCCCACACTTTATCATTATTGAAACCCATAATTAGGATCATCATAAATAGCTCAAAATATACATGTACCTAGTAAAATATCATAGGAAATCATGAATAGCATTTAATAACTTAAAACATTGTGAAATCATCATAAGTATGCATAATTTCTTAAAGTAACTTAAACAAAAGTTACAATGCTTAAAAGAAAACTTTATGGGCAGAAGGATACCTATAAATCAACTCATATACCTTGGGAGAACTTGGAAGAAGTTAACCTTGAACCTTTGAGAAGAAGTTGGAAACCCTAGGTCTTGTCTTACCCTATTCTTGAGAGAGTAACTGCCTTACAAAGTTTAGAGTGGAAGACTGTGGGACTTAAGGCTTTAAATCTGGTTTAGGGTCCCTTTTTTTGTCCTAAAACAACATACTTTAGGAATAAGAATGACAGAATTAACCAAGCTGTCCCTCATTAAAACTGTCGGACTCAATCTAATGGAACCCTATTTTATAGATCGTAGGTCAAGCCATGGGCCGTAAGTCCTTCTCGTCTGGTAACATATCTGTAGTCCTTGAAACATAATTTTGCTGGAACCAAACCATGAAACCTTATTATAGGTCATCCTTTTACCTACAACTCATGGTTGGACTTGTAGAGTCCTTCCCACTTAGCCACTTTTCATATTTTCTTGGTCTCATTCCGTGAAGCACTCTATGGGTCATATCCTATTTTACGGGTCATGCTAGTAACATATATGTCACTTTCTAGCAAACTCTAAATTTCATTCTATCTGATAGTCTCACTCACAACCCTATCTACATATTGTTATGGATCTTATGAGCTATCACTTGGTCTATGGGTTACTCCATACGTGGAAACTTTTTCACTTTCTTGAAGTACATGTCTAAGGACCAAACCAACAGACTGTATAAGTTACTATGACTGTAACTCACCCTCGTAAACATGACTATAGGTTATTTTTCAAGCTAACTTTCCGCACTCTTAGAATCCTAAACTACGGGTCGTTATAATATGTCCCACTTGGGAACATTTATCCCCGAATGTACTTAAAGGCAGGCTCTAAGGAGTAAACTAGATACTAATAGCCCAATATGCATGCAAAAATACAAGTTAAATATCATTTCACAAAGATTTCAAAACTTACTTGCAAAACATGTCTCAAAACAATCCATAGCCATAGAAATGAATGCATACATCATGAACAACTAAAATTCATGAAATTTGAGGTTTTAGGAAGAATTTCTTATTACATTAGGCTTGACTAAAGTGGAATAGATATGGGTAATACTTACTTATGTCCACTTTTGCTTCTGATGTAGCATTCTCAACTAGTTAATTTCTTCAAAGTACTTTGATAGATATAATTTCTTTGTTCCTTAGCTTTTTCACATATACAACAACAACAACAATATACCCAGTGTAATCCCACAAATGGGGTCTAGGAGAGTAGAATGTACGCAGACCTTATAACTACCTCATAAAAGTAGAAAGGCTATTTCTTGGGAACCCTCAAATCCCACAAGTGGGGTCTGGGGAGGGTAGGATGTACGCAGCCCTTCCCACTACCTAAGTAGAGAGGCTATTTCTTGGGAACCCTCATCTCAAAAACCCATAAGCAAAATAAACTAGATATGACAAAAAGTAAAAGAAAGGGAACAACAAAAAATGACTAATAACCTAAAGCACATAACCAAAAGCACATGACAATACGTAAATATGATACAATTAACACATTAATAACAAATAATGACAACATATTTTTAAAACACTACTACTCCTCTACCTTACTATACCCCATGACTAGATAACCACCTAACTCTACCAACCAATTAGCCTACTACTCTAATTTGCGACCTCCACTTCTTTCTATCTACGGCCATGTCCTTAGTGAGATCAAGTTTCACCATATCATGTCTGATCACCTCCGCCCAGTACTTCTTCGATCTACCTCTACCCCTCCGTGTAGCTCTTAAAACCAACCTCTCGCACCTCCTAACAGGAGCATCGATACTCTTTCTCTGGACATGTCCAAACCATCACAATCTCGCTTCTCTTATCTTATCAACCACACGAGCCACCTCTAGCTTCTCCCAAATGGTCTAATTCCTAACCTTGTCTGTCCTGGTGTGACTACACATCCATCTCAACATCATTATCTCTACCATATGCATCTTCTAGACATGTGCATTTTTTCTTGGCCAACATTCTACCCCATACAGCAAAGATGGTCTAACCACCAATTTGTAAAACTTACCTTTGAGTTTAGGTGTTTTTGGATATGTGCAATTTTGATTGGCCAACACTCCACCCCATACAACAAAGATGGTCTAACCACCAATATATAAAACTTACCTTTGAGTTTAGGTGTTATCTTCTTATCACATAATACTCCAGATGCAAGCCTCTATTTAGTCCATGCTGCCCCAATACAATATGTGACATCATCATCAATATTGCCACTATCCTAGATAATGGACCCTAGATACATAAAGTTTTCCCTCTTGGGGATAGGTTGAGTGGCAAGCCTCACATCAAAGATTGCTTCATCCCTCTCAATACTGAATTTACACTCCAAGTATTCTATTTTGGTCCTGCTCAATTTGAATCCTTTTGGACTCTAAGGCATGTCTCCAGGCCTCCAACCTATCATTAACTTTAGTCTGAGTCTCATCAATCAGTACTATATCATCTTCAAATAGCATACACCATGGTACCTCCTCCTGAATAGATTGCGTCAACTCATCCATCACCAAGGCAAACAAGAAAGGGCTCAACACAGATCTTTGATGAAGTCCTATCTCAACAAAAAAATACTCTGAGTCTCCTACCACCGTTCTTACCCGAGTTTTGGCTCCATCGTATATTTCTTTAATCGCCCTGATATATGCCATTGGGATAACTTTTTCACATATCAATCTAGAATTTCAACTGGTACCTCCTCATAACTTAAGTCCTCTTCAATGTTTACATCATGCAATAGAACTATAGAATTTGGACCACCTATGAATTTTCTCAACATTAACACATAAAAAATTGAATGAATCAAATGCATCTTATTGGGTAGATCCAAGTCATATGCCACCTTTCCCACTCTTTTCACCACCTTGTAGGATCCTATATACCTAGGGCTTAATTTTCCTTTTATACCAAATTGGATCACACCTTTCATTGGAGACTCCATCATGTAGATCCAATCACTAACTTGGAACTCAAGTTCCTTTCTTCTCACATTAGAATAGGACTTTTGTTGGCTTTGGGATGTTTCTAATATTTTCCTTATAATTTTAATTTTCTACATACCATTCATCGCATAGTCTAATCCTATTAGTACCATCATACTAACTTCAAACTACCCCATGGGCGATCTACACCGTCTACTATACAACGCCTCAAATGGTGCCATCCTAATACTTTTATGAAAGTTATTATTGTAGGCAAACTTGATAACTGAAAAATACTCATCTTACTCCCCTTAAACTCCAACACACTAGCTCTAAACATATCTTCCAATGTTGAAATAGTCCTTTTGGCTTGCCTATCAGTTTGGTGATGAAAAATGGTACTCAACTTCACTTTAGTACCAAGTCCTTTCTGAAAAAACTTCAAAAAGTGAGAAGTGAAATGGACTCCATGATCTGATATGATAGATCATGGAATCCTATACAACCTCACCAACTCTCAAATATACAAGTGGTCATCATCTTTGGCACTGAATATATTGTTGACCATTAAGAAATCAGGTGACTTTGTAATGTGGTCAACTATCACCTATATGGAGTCACAATGTTTTTTTGTATTTGGAAAATCTACTACAAAGTCTATGTTGATCTATTCTCACTTCCAAGTAGGAATGTCATTGTCTTGTTTTAGGAAAACCATCCTTCAGTGTTCAACCTTGACCTGTTGGCAATTACCATGCTCAAACACGAAATTGAGCAAAGTCCCTTTCCATTCCATTCCACCAATAGATTTCCTCTAGTTTTTATTCATCTTTGCAGAGCCTAGATGAATGGAATATAAAGATTCATGTGCTTCTTTCATGATCAGCCTTTTCAACTCACTGTTATTGGGCACGCGCAACCTTCCTTATTATCGGAGTATGCCATCTATTCCTTGTGAGAAAACCTCTATCTTTCTATCTTTTACCAAGGCTTTCAACTCAACCAATACGGGATCAAGACCTTATTAGCCTTAACCTCCTCAATCAAAGAAGATTCAAACCTATGAAACACCATTGCACCACCATTTCTGGACTCACTTAATTCCACTCCCAATCTAGCCAACCTATGGATATCCTTAGCTAAATCCATTTTTCCATCATATTCAAGATGAGTCATACTACCCATGGAAATTCTAGTAAGGGTGTCAGTTACCACATTGCCCTTTTCGAGGTGATACTTCACACTCATGTCGTAATCTTTGAGTACCTCTAACCACCTCTGTTGCCTCAAATTGAGATCCTTTTGGGTGAACACATGTTGGAGGCTTTTGTGGTTTGTGAACATATCTACATGAACTCCATAAAAATAATGTTGCTAAATCTTCAATGCAAACACCACCATCACAAGCTTGAGATGTGGTTTGTGAACATATCTACATGAACTCCATAAAAATAATGTTGCTAAATCTTCAATGCAAACACCACCATCACAAGCTTGAGATCATGAGTTAGGTAATTCTTCTCGTGTACTTTCAATTGCCTTGAAGCATAACAATGACCTTACCATTTTCCATGAACGCATAACCCAAACTAATCCTTGATACATCATAATAAATAATGAACCCAGTCATCTCAGAGGCAAGACCCCAAGGCTTGTTATTTCATAATAAAGTTAGGCACTTTGCCAATCGCTATCCACATCGGGTGTTTCATACTGAAGCTTCAGGACCTCAGGCAGTGGCCATAGACACCTCTTAAAGCATAAGGGCTGGTGCTGGAGGAGGTCATGGTACAGGGAGAGGTAGTGCTCGTAGAGGCCCACAAGCTAGTAGTTATCGTAGAATTTTCTACCCTATTCTGGACAGACCGAGGCAGAGGCTTTTGATACAGTTATACAGGTATAGTTTTGATATGCCACCATTTAGCTTAAATTGTATTTGATGCAGGCTCTACTTATTCATATGTATCAAAGTATTTTGCTTCTAATATGTATACTATGTATTAGCTGCTTGTCGATCCTATTTGTGTTTCCACTCTGATAGGTGAATCTTTATTGGTGAATTAGGTTTATTGGGGTTGTGTTGTGACTTTTATGTGGAGAGATACTATTGCTGATTTGATATTGTTAGAAATGGTTGATTTTGATATGATTTTAGGTATAGATTGGTTGTCACCTTATCATACTATTATTGATTGTCATGCGAAGGTAGTGGCCTTATCTTACCTTGATTTTACTAAGTTAATATGGACTAAAACACCTAGTTTCTATCCTAGGGGTGCTATTTCTTATATGTATGCTTGTCAGTTGAAGGGGAAAGGGTGTTTAGAATATTTAATTCATGTTTGTGCTACTTCTCAAAGACTACCATGGTTGCTAAAAAGTTTATGGATGTATTTTTGATTGGTTTATCTATTGTTCCTCTGGATCATGATATTGACTTTGCTATTGATGTAGAGTCAGATACTAAACCCATATCCATTACTCCTTATTGGATAGCTCTAGCTGAATTTAAAGAGTTGAAGGAACAGATAAAAGATTTGCTGAACAAAGGCTTTATTTGTTTGAGTATATCTCCCTGGGTGCTCTTATATTATTTGCAAAGAAGAAGGATGGCACTATGTGTATGTGTATTGATTACCATTAGCTTAACAAAGTGACCATCAAGAATAAATATCCCTTGCCATGTATTAATGATCTTTTTGATCAGTTGTAGGGTGTATCGGTGTTCTCTAAGATTGGCTTGAGGTTTGGTTACCATCAGTTAAGAATTCAGGAGTTTGATATCTTGAAGATAGTGTTCAGGACCTGTTATAGCATTATGAGTTTGTGGTCATGTTATTTGGGTTGAATAATGCCACAACTACTTTTATAGAGTTAATGAACAAAGTGTTCAAGCCTATTTAGACATCTTTGTGATTGTGCTTGTAGACAATATCTTATTTTATTCCAAGAATGAGGAAAATTATGCTCAATATTTAAGGTCTATACTTCAGAGATTGAGGGAAGAGAAGTTGTATGCTAAGTTCTCAACGTGCGAGTTTTTGCTTGAGTCTATTTAATTCCTTAGCCGTGTTGTGGCAAAAAAGGGTATTATGGTTTATTTAGCTAAGGTAGCAGCTGTTCATGAATGGGCTAGACCTACTTTGGTGATTGAGATTTAGAGTTTCCTTGGTTTAGCAGGGTATTATTGGAGTTTTGTTTAGGGTTTCTCATCTATAGCAGCCCTGTTGACCAAATTGACTCAAAAGGTTATACCATTCTAGTGGTCAGATGATTGTGAGGTAAGCTTCCAAAAGCTTAAAAATTTATTGACTTCAACACCTATTCTTGCCTTACCCAAGGAGAGAGTTCCATTTGTGGTATATTGTGATGCTTCAGGTGTGGTTTCGGATAATGTATTAATGCAAAAGGGGAGACTAATAGCCTATGCTTCTAGACATTTGAAGGTGCATGAGAAAAACTACTCTGCCCATGACTTGGAGTTGGTTGCAGTTGTGTTTGTGTTGAAATTGTGGCAATATTATCTTTATAGGGTGCATTGTGAGATCTTTACCAATATCAGAGTCTCAAATACATTTTCACTTAGCCTAATCTGATCATAAGATAGCATAGGTGGTTGGAGTTGCTTAAGAATTATGATATCTCTATTTTATATCAACCGGGAAGGGCAATATAGTGGTAGATGCTTTGAATCGGAAGGCTATTAGTATGGGGAGTTTGGCATTCTTAAGGGTTGAGAAGTGGCCCTTAGCTTTGGATGTTTAGTTACATGCTAAGCAGATAATCCATTTGGACATTTCTCCTCCTCTGATTATTTTGGCATTTGTTGAGTCTAGATCTTCTTGGCTTGATCAGATATGTGCCCACTAGTTCGAGAACCCCAAATTATGCATGATTTGTGATAAAGTGTTGAGAGGTGAAGACAAGGTGGCTATTATTGATGTTAATGGTGTATTAAGGGTTAATAGTAGAGTTTGTGTGCCTAAAGTTGGGGATTGCGTGAGATTGATATTAGAGAAAGCTTATTGTGCTAGATATTCCATCTATCTGTGTGTGGATAAGATGTATCATGATATTAAACAACATTATTAGTAGTTTAGCATGAGGAGGGACATAGCTAAGTTTGTGGCCAAGTATTCAAATTGCCAGTAGGTGCAGTATGAGCATCAAAAGCCTGGTGGATTGATGCAAAGGATGTCCTTTCCTGAGTTAAAATGGGGGAGAGTTAATACGAACTTTGTTAAAGGTTTGGCCATGGCCTTTTACAAGTTTGATTCAATTTGGGTGGTTAATGATTAATTGACCAAGTCAGCAGATCTCATATCGGTGAAAACTAGCTACAGTACAAAGCAATACACATTGTCAGATTGCATGGTGTACCAATGTCTAAAGTATTAGACAAAGGATCTCTGTTTACTTCTCACTTCTGGCAAGCTTTACAATGTGGTTTGGGTACTAGAGTGGATTTCAGCTCAGTTTTTCACCCTCAGACTGATGGTCAGTCATAGTGCACCATTTAGGTATTTGAGGACATACTTAATACTTATGTCATTGATTTTAGGGCCCGATGAGGCTAACACTTACCATTGGTAGAGTTTGCATATAACAATATTTACCATTCCAACATGAAGATGGCACAATTTGAGGCCTTATATGGCTGGAGTTATAGATCACCCATTGGATGGTTTGATTCAGGTTCACTGAGGTGTTGGATGTTGAATTTCTTCAGGATGCCATGGACCGGGTCTGATTTATTCAAAGTAGACTTCTAACATCCAAAGTCACCAGAAGAGTTATGCTGATAAGGGGGTTAGGCTTCCTGAGTTCTCTATTGGTTATAGTGTTTAGCTAAAGGCTTCACCCATGAAGGGTGTGATGAGATTCGTGAAGAGGGGCTAGCTTAGTCCCAGATTTAGTGGCCCTTTTGAGATTTTGAGGAGAGTTGGTGAGGTAGCCTATGAGTTGGTTTTACCACGAGATTATCTTCTGTTTGTCTTATTTTTCATGTTTCTATGCTTTGTCGGTGCATTCTAGATGAGTATGTGATTTCTTATGACTGTTGACTTGGGCCAAGATTTTTCCTTTGAAGAGGAACCTATAGCTATATTGGATAGGCAGGTCTGTAGATTGAGATCCCAAGATATACCTTGTATGAAAGTTTAGTGGCGACACCGTTATGTTGATGAGGCCATTTGGGAGTTAGACTCTGACATACGATCAAGATATCTAAGCGTTTCTAAGGCTTCAGGTACTCACTTTACCTTATATTCGAGGACGAACATTCTTTTTAGTGGTTAATGATGTAATGACTCAGTTGGTCATTTTTGGCTTTATCTGTAAAAATTAATGTTTTACCTTTTCATAAGCTGCTTTGGGCCTACTTTGAACTATTTGAGTGATTGGAACTGAGATCCTGAGTATGAAAAGTTGAAAATATGAGTTTTTATTCTTTTAAAAGCTTAAGTTGTGTAAAATTTGAGTTTTTGTGTCATTATGAGTTTTGGAGGCCATATTGGGGATCCGTTAATTCCTTCAGCTCCGGAATGTCAAAACTGAACTACAGGAAGTTGGGAACTGAATTTGGAGTCAAAATGAGGTTTTAGGTCCAACATTGTTATTTTATTCATTTCCGAAACCAAAGTTTGACTTTAGTCAGTATTTGGAGTTTGAAAGCTCAAATCAGCATTCTGACAGTACCAGTAATTCTGGATGGTGAAACTAATGCTAAAGATAATCTCGTCATAATTTTTGAAATTTTCGAGGGTAATTTTTGTATTTTGAGTCTTAAACTAGTTTTATTGGCTCACATTAGTAAAAGTGTTATAGAGACCTCAAAATTAAATTTCGATGATTCCATTGAGTCCAGATCGCTGCTTTTGGTATGGATACATATAAAATTTGTGAAATTCTGAGTCGGATGAGTTTCGGTGGTCCATTTTGAGTTTTGCCATTGGCTGGTGTGTGGGGTATCTGGTGCAACCCAGTTTGTTCTTCGCCTTCACGGAAGAACCTCCGGCTTTATGGAGGTGTGGGCACTTTGTGATCCGTGATCATAGAAGAGGTTCTACCTTTGTGGAGTATATTTTTACTATGTCATTTTTAAAGATGTAAAACCTCTATTTTCAATATTTCAAGCTTTGTGGGACAATTGTTAAAGAGGATTTTCAGATAAATCGTTTGGATAAGAGTTTCTAACATTATTTTGATTAATATACTGGTTTTTATCTTGATTTTGACTTGAATATCCTAATTTCAAATACCCAAAATTGGGGATTTTTGGTCTATGGTTTTGAAACTTTAAATGGGGATTTCTCTATCGATTTGAACTCGATGTTTCTGGTATTTCAGCCACAAACTCCATGTTTTATGTGGAATTGGATTTTGAAGACAATTTCTAGATATGACACTTTCAAATTTTAGCCCTAATTTTGATCATTTTGCCCCCAAGCCTAAAATATGCCAATATGGCTATCAAAATGCCTCTACCCAAATCTTCATATGTGTAATATTCATTCCTGATTGTGGTTGATCGATCTATGGATCATTTGGAGGCTTGAGTTGAACGAAAGCTTATTTGAGTGTGGTTTTGATATCGAGGTAGGTTCAACCTTTTGGGACTGAATTTGAGTTATTGATCTTGTCATTGATAATTGTGAGATTTAGATGGATAATTGTGCAATTGAGTTTTTGTGTTTGAAATGATGATGGAAAGTAATCCTCATTGAGCCAAATTATGGTATAATCTTGATTATATCATTGAATTGAGTTGAATTATGATGAGTTGATGAGGATTTGAGATAGAATTTGACTAAATGAATCTTCTAAGACCAGTTGGGATGTGTAAGGTCCAGTGTTAATAGTATACTTGCATGGCTGGGTTGAGACAAGATTGTTGTAATATTTGTATATTTGGGATGAGATAGGTGCATAATATTGGTATCCTTGCATACTTGGGCTGAGTTAGGTCTGATATGGTTGACATTCTTGATTATTAATATAATGACGATGAACTAAAATATGATGATGGTTTGCACATTAGCTATGTTACTTGATATTACTCCTTGGGAGCATATGATCTGTATGATATTCATGATTTAGTATCCTTGTTGAAATATTAATTACACGTCTTCATGCATCTTTGAGTTGCACTGTTGATTTATATTTGTTGTGTGCGGCTTGTGACATCCCTTGACTCAAGTAGGAGGCAAGGGCATTATGATTCACTTTGGAACCATCCCTTGACCCGGGCAAGAGGTAAGGGTGAGACATATACTTCTTATATCTTAGCCATGAGCAGGTGGCAAGGATTTGACATCATATTATTACATGACCATGGGCAGGTGGCAAGATTGTGGCATACTGATGCTACTTGACCACGAGCAGGTGGCAAGGTTGTAACACCCTTGGTATTTGGCTTGATGAGATGAGCACTATTCTTCATACAGTGATTGCATGGCATAATGGTTCCTTGAGGATATTTTAGCTCATTAATACTGTTATTATTATCTTGTGCCAACCTTTTTGGATGCAAAGACAGGGTTCTCTATTATTACATAATTGTTTGATTTCTCTTACCCAGCCGATTGAACCTACTGGGTACATTTCAGTGTACTAACCCCTAATTTGTTTCCTCCCTGTAGATCATGCACAGGGTACAGGAAATGGTAGTTTATCCTTTTATCTGGGTGTTATCATTATCATGCAAATAATAGTAGTGAGGCTTAGACTCTGAGTCACCGTAGATATTTGGATCATCTTTTATTTCTTTTCTCTTAGACTATGTATCAGACATTGAGACAGTATTGTATTTGCTTTTGAGACAGTTATATTTACTCTTGAGTTCTGTTTTAGATGCTTTTGTACTAATGACTCTAGGTTTTGGGAGATTTCATGTATCATATGAGTTTGTTTCCGCTTTATTTATCTTTCTTTATTTGCGAT
The DNA here is from genome assembly GCA_000787875.1 of Solanum virginianum. Classification (NCBI taxonomy): domain Eukaryota; kingdom Viridiplantae; phylum Streptophyta; class Magnoliopsida; order Solanales; family Solanaceae; genus Solanum; species Solanum virginianum. The sequence goes on along the minus strand of BAUE01047687.1, from coordinate 33,409 downwards.
CTATTTTGGGTCGTGACATGGTTTTAACAAGATAGCAATCTACAATCTATCCCCAACGACATTTAATCCCTATACAAATGTCATTCCTCCATTTAGCACCAAGATTCATTTTGATTTTCAATATTTAAGTACAAGAATCAGTCTTTTGAAGTGAGACACCATAGTGACAAAACATTCATGCCAAGAAAACAAAAATGTAGAAAGAGAGAATGTCCATAAAAGTGTAGCATGTAATAAGAGAAATTAATTGTTTAAGCATTCACCACTGTCAAGCTATTTTCATGGCAACATACGTTTTCTCGTTGATGAAGGAGAATGGAGAAGGAGTAGGGTATGCCTTAGAGTGGAGAACCAGAAAGGATGAAGAAGGAAGCACTTGAGCTTTTCTTTAAGAATTATGATGTGACAAATTCTTGAAGAATGACTTACCTCATACAGTGTTTAACTTATGCTCATGCTCTTCTTTTACTGAATGTATCAAACAAAGTCAAAGTGGCTTGTCTTTTCATTTAAGCACACCCATCAATACTCCATCTTCGTGGACAATTAGGTGCGATTGCATCCCATCATCGATTATGCTTTCTCCACTTTCCTGTACATAAGACAACCTTCGCAGAACTTTGTTGTGTGCCAGATCTGGCCAATTTTGTGCAACTTTTGATGGTCCCAAGCCCATCTAGGGGATCTACTCTTCAGTGATGGGTGATGCCTGGGACCCAAAGTGCGGTCAAAATTCCTTAACTAACTCGACACTAAACACTTGCAACTTTTGATGGTCCCAAGCCCATCTAGGGGATCTACTCTTCAGTGATGGGTGATGCCTGGGACCCAAAGTGCGGTCAAAACGACCCAGATAAATCCTATTGCAATTTTTGTTGGTTTTTCTACCCAAATCTTCATTTCCTCTCCACTTGACATTTCAAAACCAGTGCAAATCCACTTCCAAAGACTTGAAAATTTTGAGGGCCAGATAAAAATCAAAAATTAAAATCAAGAAACTATTCTAAAATTTTAAAATGCAAGAATTTATTCAAGAAATTAAAATACAAAAAAATTTTAATTCACCACCCTTTTGTGTTTCCACTTTGAGGCAATGAATCTTCTTCCCAATTTCAAGATGATCTTTTATTTAAGCTGCTGGGGATGATGATAAGAGACTATTAATGTTTTCCACTGATCTCTCCACTTTGAGGACTTGAATTGTCTACCCAACTTGACATCAACTTTCCTTTTAGGTTCTTTGGGTAGACATAGGAGCGTCAAGAGGCATTCTTCAAATTGATCTTCACACTTTATGGCCTCTGTGTAAACGACACTCCCACCTTCAAATGAACTAAAGTGGTCATCTAAGTTTTCCATGGCTTTTTATTGCAACTTTAGTACCATTTCCTCAACCTTAGCTTCTTGGATGAGTATTGGCCTTGATGATATGCATTGGCCCACTATTTCTTCCACATCAAGCACCACTCTTTCTTTTTGAGACTCCAATTCATGGTTGATCACCATTGAGTAGGGAACGTCACTTGCCCCATTGTTTAGTTTCAAGTCAACCTCCAAGAAATTAACTTTCCACTCCAAATAGTCGAACTCATAACTTCTAGCAACGAGCAAGCATTTGAGTTCATCCCTTATGTTGAATAATTAGTGCCTTTGAGCCACTTGTTTGGAAAGTCTTAGGCTTACCTCCAAGAGCCAATCTTGACTCATAACACACTTGTCCCTGTTTATGTCCTCAACACCATTTTGCTCACCACGAAGTGCAATACTTCAAAGGAGATAGAAAAGGCTTACATTCATAAAGCAAGTTTTTATCACAATTAGCCATAAAATAAAAGCAAAAATAAAGAAAACAAAAAACAGTATTCAAAAATCAAATCAAAAAGAGTAAACTAAAAGTCCTAAATCAACTCAATATGTCAATTGTTCCCCGACAATGGTGCCATTTTTTTATGACGTTCAAGCCTACATCATAAATGGACATAGGGATGATCGTCATCAGCATAATAATCCAACTATAAAGGTCAGGGTCAAATCCCATAAGGAATAATATGTTAGTGATTGAATTGGCTAAGGACTACGAGCTACTAATTTTGATTTGACAAGAAAATACCAAGCAAAAAATGAGGCAAGGATTGATTAAGCAAGGGAGTAAGGATAGGGATACGTGAATCAATTAAAGCTTAATCGATCCATCACATTTAGCATCAAGTTAACTCTATGGTAGGCTAGGATGCTTGTAACAACACCTCAATTATGACAATGTGGTGTTTTACAAGATCCTGTTATAGCCTCTTACGTGAGCCACTCAAAGACACACTATTGCTTGAGAACCTCAAAGCAAAACTCTCGAGACCTTAGCTGTTAAGTCCTTTTTAAGGACCTCAACATATAAACTCATGACTATTATGCAAACGCTCCCTTTCAAACACTCAAATTACTAAAATAATTAAAGATCTAAGCTAGATTCAAGTTCGCAACCTCAAATAAAAAGTTAAACATGAAGGCAGGCATGAACCAATAAATCAATTAAATCAAATCAAAACAATTTGGGAGAAACCCACTTGATCTTGCAAGTAAGTCATAAACTAAGCATGAAATCTAGAGAAATAAATAAGACCCATAAACAAATTAACATCTAAGCTCAATTAAATCTACAAATTATGCATTCAAGAATAAGGAAAGAAAGAGCGGGTGAAAGATAAATACAAGTAAAGCTCATGCTCTTCAATCTAGTCAAAAATTTATTGAAAACTTGCTCTAGATCTCCGCCCTAAACTAAAATCTACAATAAGGTGTGGTTTTCTCTCTTCAAATTTGTATGAAGGAGTGTTCTTTATTCAAGGATGTCCAGTATTCTCCCATCCTTCTTCTCAGAACAAGAACTGGGACTGTTGTGTATATGTGATTTGGGACTAAAATGGTGAAATTCCTTAACTAACTCGACACTAAACACTATAATATTCTGTGATTGCACTCAACACTATGCAATTGCGAAGAGTTATTTTCATGTGCTCCATCTTCATGCTTGGGCATAGCTCGTTCACACTTCTCTTCATGCCATAACTCCATGTTTGCAGACCTGAAGGCCATATTTGCAGAGTGTAATTGTTGTCAGGTACACTTCTTTGCATTTTTAGCTCATATTTACTCCAATTAATCTCCAACTTCACTTTTTCTCAGCAAATCTCCATTCTAAACCATATGTACCTATAATATACATGATTCAAAACATAATTAGCCTCAAGTTATGATATTAACAACATAAAATCGTAAGAAAAGCATAAGAAATAAGTGTAAGTTATACACTTATTAACTAATTACATGCTTCTTCTACCTCTATAAACTATAGGACCTGTATGGTCAAGTTCTAATTCCCTAATGAACTAATTCTTGAATGGGTAGGTAGTAACTCTGCATTAAAAGGACAATTTATTTCTTCTTTAAAGGCCCTAAATTTGATTTCTAGGGGGTGTATCTACCATATCATGAGGGTTAGGGATGCCAATTCTGAATCTCCTACTTTTGAGCTAGTCACATTGTCAATGAATTTCCTTATATCTTTCTCGAAGACTAACCCTGGATTCCTCCTAAAAGGGAAGTAGACTTTGGCATAAATCTTCTTATCGATACCTAACCTATTTCTATTCCTTCTTACGGAATGGCTGGTAGGAGTTAAGGGATAGCTTGAAAGACCTATTGGAATAGGGTTTCGTTAGGCCAAGAATTTCACCATGGGTGGTCTTGTGTTATTTGTGATTAAAAAGAATGGGTTGCTTCAAATGTTTATAGACTACTAACAATTAAACAAGGTTACTATAAAGAACAAGAATCCATAATCGAGGATAGATAATTTGTTTAATCATTTATAAGGGGCTAATCACTTCTCCAAAATTGATCTCTATTCAGGCTATCATTAATAGAGGGTAAAGGAGTTTGATTTTCCCAAGATGATATTTATATAAGGTATGGTTACTTTGATTTATGGTTATGTCATTTGGTTTGACCAATGCTCCCGCGATGTTCATGGATCTTATGAATAGGGTGTTCAAGATTTATCTTGATATGTTTGTGGTGGTCTTCATAAATGACATCCTAATTTATTCTTGTAGTAAGGAAGAGTGTATGGGTCACTTTAGGGTTGTGCTTTAGATCTTGAGGTATAAGTAATTGTTTGCCAAATTCAGCAGAATTTTGGTTGAAAGTGGTGGCATTTCTTATTTATGTAGTATTTAGTGAAGTAAGGTTGATCCAATGAAGACTGAGGTGGTAAGGAATTGTCCTTGACAATTGTCGTTGTCAGACATTAGCTGCTTCTTGGGTTTGGCTAGGTATTTATGAAGATTTCTTGAAGGGTTTTCGTCCACTGAAACACCTTTGACTAAGCTGATCTGAAAAAAGGTGAAATTATAATGGTTGAACAAATGTGAGATAAGTTTCCAACTCTGAAAGATCATCTTACATTGGCCACAAATTTGACACTATCAGAAGGTTCGAATGCATTTGTGATATATTATGATACTTCACATATTCTTTTGGGTTGTGTTATAATGCAAAATGATAAGACCATAGCATATTCTTCAAGGTAGCTAAGGTGCATGAACAAAATTATCCACACTATGACCTTAAAATGGGGTTGTGGTGTGTACCTTAATGATTGTTCATTATTATCTTTATGGGTTGTATGTTAATATATTTACTAACCACAAGAGTTTCCATTATGTTTTAAGTTAAATAGACCTAAATTTGAGGCAATGGAGGTGGCTTGAGCTCCTCAATGATAATGATATAAGTGTACAATATCATCAAGGCAAGGTAAATGTTATAGTTGATGTTCTTAATGGACTATCTATGGGGTAGTGTGATCCATGTTGATAAGGCCAAGAAGATGTTCGGGAAGGATGTGACTATTTGGAATGCTTAGGAGTGAAGTTAAGTCACTTTAGTAAAGGTGGAATCCATGTGCAAATGGAGCTAAATCATCAAAGGTAGTAGAGGATTATTCCTCCTCCTACTAGTCAAGACTACTTTTAGTGTTGAGGATTATGCTAGATTGTACATCAAGGAGTTGGTGAGGTTGCATGGTGTGTAATTTTCCATCATATAGGATAATGGTACACAATCTACTTCTCATTTTCGGATGACTTTTCAAAGAGAGCTTGGCACCAAAGTGAAGTTAAGCCCTCTTTTCATCCTAAAATCAATGGGCAGGCCAAAAGGACAATTCAAATACTAAAGTACATGTTGAGGGATTATGTGTTAGAATTCAATAGTAACAAGGACAATCATCTACCATTGGTAGAGTTTGCCTACAATACTAGTTATCAGGCTAACATTAAGATGGCACAGTTTAAGGCTTTCTACGAGAGGAGGTGCAGATCTCCAGTAGAGTCACTCAAAATTAGTGAGATGGAATTAATCAATCATGATTTGATGTTGAATGCTATAGATAAGGTGAAACTCATAAAGGAGAAATTGAGGACAACCAAAGTCACTAAAAGTCATATTCTGATGTTAGAAAGAGGGATCTTGAGTTCCATGTAGGGGATTGGGGTGTATGTGAAGGTTTCACCCATAAAAGGGTGTGATGTAGTTTGGTAAAAAGGAAAAATTGAGTCCTCCGTATGTAGCCCCTTATAAGGTTTTAGAATGGATTAGTAAAGTGTCATATAGGTTGAACTTGCCACCGAAAATGGCAATGGTTCATAAGGTATTTCATATGTCCATGTTGAGGAAATTCATTAGTGATCCAAGCACTATTGTTCCTTTTGAGAATGTTGAGTTTGGGGAGAATTTGACATATGAAGAAGTTCCGGTTAAAATTGTGTATCGACAAGTGCAGAGGATATGAAACAAGGAAATAACATCAGTTAATGTTCTTTTAAGGAACAGACAAACGGAATGTACCACATGGGAAGCATACTCGGATATGATATGAGGATACCCTTATCTTTTTCACTCACCTCAAGCCTAAGGGTATAGGTCACTCATGCTCAAATGGTCCGAATCCATTCATTTATGCATTTTCATGTTATAACATGCATGCATGCTCATGAAACTAGTTTTAAATGATGTTCATTACAAAGGTTTGAAGGTTTTACTATTTTGATGTTTAACTTGCATTTTTGCATTCATGCTAGCAAATTGATGTTCATTTTTTTGTATTGAAGAAACTAGTATTAAATGATGTTCATTATAAAGGTTTGAAGGTTTTACTATTTTGATGTTCAACCTGCATTTTTACATGCATGCTAGCCAGTTGATGTTCATTTTTCTGTAGTCAAGTTAGCTCTTATCTCATTTGAGGATGAATGATCCCAAAGGAGAGATATTGTAAGGCCTCGGGTGTTGGAAGATGGAAACAAGCCTTATAATTGAAAATTTCTGAAAATTGGAGGAGGTGTGCCACCAAGAGACCCTTCACGCTCCATGGTGCCCACCACGATATGTAAAGGGTCTCGTGGTGGATCTCTTGGAGATATTTGGGGTCTACCTTATGTGGTTAATCGACCACAGCACCCTTCACTAGTCATGGTCCCCACCATGAGCTGTGAAGGGTCTCATAGAGGCCACCCCCCAGGCTAAGCCACCTTTGCACTTCACGACACCCTTTATAACCCTTAGTGCACACCACGAGTCATGGTGGGTTTCTTGGAGGGGTCCATCCAGGTAATGTCTTGGGTTTTAAGTATGAGTATTTGGGTATCTAAGGACTTCTAATATTACCCTAACCTATCTAAGGCCTTTCAATCTCATTTCAAACACTTAGACTTAAATTCACTTCTTCGAGTCACTTTCAAAGTTTCCTCTCTACTCCAATTACAGAATTCATTGAAGATCCAACCAATTCCAAACACTGTATCTTAAATCTTCCAATTCTCATCAATGTATGTGGGTCTTCATACATGGGTATCTTCCACCCATGGAGCTCTATCTAATTTGTCGCTATTTCATTAATTGTAAGTATGATCAAACTGAGATTTACATGGCATTGATATTAAATGCTATTATTATGATGTGGATTTTGTTTATATATTAAAATATGCATGAATTACTCTAAATTTACATCAAATTCTCCAGTATACTTTGATAAATATGGAAATTATAAATGGGTTCCTTCAATTATGATTCAAATAATCTTCAACTCAATGATTATGCATGTATTTACTTCACTTTCATGATCTTAAACTTATTGGATATGAACCCATGCTATTCCTTTTCACTTCATCACATGATCATAATTATGCATGTACAAGGTTTTTCAAGCAAGATTATAAATAAGGAATTTAGGACCTTGAAGGTGATGTAGGATCCCAATGGGAGGTATAGGATACTAAGAGGCAACCTAGGACCCTAGTGTGATTATGAGAAGGGGATTATGACCTTGAAAGTGACCTGGGGTCCCAAGGGAAGTCTCAAGATCCTAAGAGGCAACCTAGGAAGCATATTCTATGGCTTTGCCATGTTGCATCAAAACATAACCCAAATCAACACATGAGGCATCACAATAAATAATAAACCTATCTGAACCTTTTGGTAATATCAAAATAGGAGCCAAGGTAAGACGATCATTCAATAATTCGAAGATTTTTTCTCTCTCATTTGACCATTTGAACTTTACCTTCTTTTGGGTCAACTTAGTCAAAGGTGATGACATAGATGAGAATCCCTCTACAAACCTCCTATAATATCTAGCCCAAAAAGCTTCTAATATCTGAAGAAGAAAACAGTGTAGGCTAATTCTTCATTGCATCCATTTTCTTTGGATAACCATGATATCCTAACCAAAAACAATATGGCCAAGAAATGTCATGGACCTCAACCAAAAATCATATTTACTAAATTTATCAAAAAGTTTTTTATCTCCCAAAGTTTATAACATGATTCTCAAGTGAGCAATATGCTCTTCTTCACTTTAGGAATAGACCAAAATATCCTCAATAAAAATCACCATAAACATATCTAGATATAATTTATAAACCCAATACATCAAGTCCACAAAATATAGCGGGAGCATTAGTCAGCATAAATGACATAAACATAAACTGTAAAAGCCCATACCTTGTTTGAAATGTCATCTCGGGAATATCACACCTCCTCACCCATAATTGGTGATAATTGGACAGGAGACCCATTTTGGATAAGTAGCTTGCACCTTGGAGTTAATCAAATAAATCATCTATTCTGGTAAAAATATATTTGTTCTTAATTGTAATCTTATTCGATTGTCGATAGCCGATGCACATTCGGAGCGACCCATCCTTTTTTTCTACAAATAGAACAAGAGCACCCTATAGTGACATGCTTGGCCTTATGAAACCTTTGTCCAATAAGTCTCTCATTTATTTCTTCAACTTATTAAGTTCCATTGAGGCCATACAGTAAGGACAAATAGAGATTGGTTGGGTATAAAAAAGGAGTTCTACACCAAAATCAGTTTCCTTTCGATAGGAATGCTAAGTAGATCATCACCAAGCATGTTGGGGAATTCATTTAAAATAGGGGCTAACTCAAGAGTAGGGGCTTCAAAATTTATATCCCTTAATCCAAAATATATGAAAAATACACCCCTTGGAAATCCTTTTCAAGGCTTTTAAACATAGCATGATTCGACCTTTAAGCACCCAATCACTACCCTTCTATTTAAGAATAGGCTTATTAGGAAATTAGAATTTGACCTTTTAGATTTTATAATCAATAGATGCATACAAAGCATGAGGTCAATACATGCCAAGAATAATATTAAAATTATTCATATTAAGATCAACTAGATCACGTGGAATCACTTACCACGAGATTGACACGGGATAATTTTTATACTCTTTTGGCTAGAACCGAATCACCCATGAGGGTAACTAAAAAGGGCTCTAACAAGATTTCAGGACATATATCAAATCTTTTAGCAATATAAGGAGTATCAAAATATAAATTGTCACTCAAATAAAGTAAAGCATGTTTATCAAAGTCAAAGACCAAAAACATACCAGTAGCCATATCAACAACCTCCTACAAATCCTATGTAGCCATAGTAACCTGAGTCTGAGTCCTAGATTTGGGCCAATCTAAATTCATTCCACCTTTACAATACTTTGCAAAATGACCTTGTTAGTGACATCTGAAATATATATTAGTATTCACTAAGAATTTCCCCAACGACCTTTGACATTTTTTTGGAAGGTAAAGCTAGAAGACTTGCTTAGACCACCTCTCTAAGCCATCTCCCTTTCCCTCCTAATAGCCACCAAGCAATACCCCATCTTAGGACAATGTCACCATACCTATCACAACCATCCCTATCGGTCATCCACCTGCCTTGATGCTTCTTATCACACTTTTTATAGATAGGCAAAGGTTGTTTTTCTTTGTGGAACTTGTATGCTAGGGTACCAGTAGAAGATGAAGCATAATAAATTTGGCCTTTCTTAATCTCCCTTCTCCTATTCTTCTTTTTAGAACTTCTCGTGGTGACAACTTATTGACTCAGTTGAGCAGTCATAGCTACAGCCAATAATAGGATAGCATCATGGAACTCCAAATTTGTGTCATGACCCAAGCCTAGGTCCAAGATATGATACGATTAATGGGAACCCAAAAGGGACCCCAAACAAACCTCTTAGTATGTCATTTACACATCCTTGGTCGCGGAAGCAATTAAACAACAATAAGAGAATAGAAATAAGGATAGAGGGACTAAGAGAAATCTTAAATAGTATAGATCATCAAAAGAGTCAAGCTAAAGTATAATTACATAACTTGTCCAATAACACCTCTAACATAGATTTGGCAGGGGACAAGACACTTTCCAGGCTTACCCTTTTAGTATCAAATTGCAATATAAGGAAAGAGCAAAGTAAGAATGCAAAGCTAGTGTCCCTGAACTTGAGGACTCACCAGTAGCTTATCTTAAAAATAGTCAACTAGCCACTGGGAGGATGATCGTGAGGGGCTCCCGTTCCTACATGGTAACATCATGTAGGCATAGAGTATATATTAGTATATTTGAATGTACTAAGTTTGTAGGATGCAATGCAACAAGAGATAGGCAACTTAATCAAAATTCATAATCATAAGCAAGAGATAGTATATTAGCAACATGGCATGCATGCTCAAAGTTTGAAGTAAAATATGCTTATATAGAACATAATACATGTATAGGAAGAGACCATCATCATACATCAAACAACTAGTACTTGGAATCCAAGGTCTACTACCCCTTTGGAAGGCGATTAAGGTGTCTTCCCCTCAATTGGTAGATGGGCATAACACCCCCCATCAGTGGTCAAGGTATATACCCCTCAACATGATAGATGGGCATAGCACCCCCAATCATAGTGGTCAAGGTATATACCCCTTAACTTGTAGATGGATATAACACCATCAATCATAGTGGTCAAGGTATATACCCCTTAACTAGTAGAAGGACATAGCACCCTTTATCATAGTGGTTGAGGCATAGCACCCCCTCAATAAGGTATGGTCAACTTGCAACACTATAGGTACTTTTTCACGAAGTCAACACATAAATACATTACTTTCATCATCATGAAGTCACTTGACTCATAGGTCATGCAATAGATCGTTAGTAACTTAAGAACCCTAAAACATATATTTTATTAAATACTTGGCAGGTGTGCAATCCTAATTCAAAATAATGCAATTCAAGAGTGAAATCATGTGAGTAAACTTAATATATATCAACCCACCAACACTTGGTCATGCAATTTACATGAAAAAGAAGGTTGGGCACCATGGGTGAAAGGACCCAGTGGTTGAAATGCACAAACCTCAACTTTAGAGATTTTTTTGATTAATATTTGAATGAGAACTTGAAGCTTGAATGAAATCCTTGAGATCCGGAATGAGATTGGGACACTTGAATTTGGGTGAAATATTTGTTTTAGTGTTAGAGATGGTTTTGGGGAATGTCTTGTATGATATGGAGTTGAAATATGACTATGTATAGGTGTTTTTCTGCATAGAAAGGCTTAGGCCCAAGACCCAAAGCCTTAGTACTAAATAAGAAAATTGGCAACAAAGTACACTGCTACACGTCATGGAGCCAACACGGATTGCACTTGTTTTGCGCAAACTTGGAAAAATTAAATTTTGCTATAGTTGCTCTAAAATTGAGATTAGACCCATTTCCGACTCAATTTTACCCCTTGATAAAGACTATGAAATCAAAATTTTGATATCACGCATGGATTTTGAACTATAAGTAAATTACGATTATGGGTATTTCCGAGGCACATTTTTGGGCACTTTTTGGGGCATTTCAATATCTTTCCCTTGGGAACATTCGTCCCAAAATGTCAAAGAAGCATACATAAGAAGAGTAATCATGATGAAATCAGCCCCAACAAGAATGCAACAGAAATAGGGGTATCACTTTTGCATGTCCACCTCGGCTTCCCATATAGCACTCTTAACTTGTTGGTTTCTCCAAAGAACCTTGATGGAAGTAACATCCTTGTTTCTCAACCTCATCACTTGTGTATCCAAAATTACTATCGAAACCTCCTCATAAGTCAAATTATCTTCAAAAACACCCATAACATTTAAAGGAACAATAACACTCGAGTCGCCTACACAATTCCTCAACATAGACACATAGAAGACCAGATGAACCATATTCATATCATTGGGTAACACCAACTTATAGGCCACCTTACCAATCCTCCTCAACACTCTATAAGGACCCATAAATTTTGAACTCAATTTATCCTTTTTACCAACATGAACCACACCCTTCATGTAGGAGACCTTCAAGTAGACCCAATCACCAATCTTAAATTCAAGATCCCTTCTCCTCACATTGGCATAGGACTTTTGTTGACTTTGGTCTATTTGCAACCTTTCCTTTATCATCCTCACTTTATCTAAGGCCTCCATAACCAAATTTGGACTCAACAAAGACACCTCTCCCACTTCAAACCATCTAACCGGTGATCTACAACATCTACCGTAAAGGGCCTTAAAAGGAGCCATACCAATGCTTGAATGATAACTATTATTGTACAAAAACTCAATGAGTTGAAGGTGATCATCCTAACTACCCTTAAACTCCAAAATACAAGCTCTAAGCATATCCTCAAGAGTTTAGATAGCTCATTTGGCTTGGCCATCCGTTTAGGGATGAAGGTGGTACTAAGCCTTACCTTGGTACCAAGACCTCTTTGGAAGGACCTCCAAAAGAGAGAAGTGAATTGAGCACTATGATCCAATATGATAGACAAAGGCACCCTTTGCAATCTAACCAACTCCATGAATGTACAGTCTAGGATAATCCTCGGCACCATAAGTAGTTTTAATCGGTAGAACAAAGGCACCCTATGAAATCTAAACAACTCATGAATGTATAATCTTGCATAATCTTCGGCACCATATGTAGTTTAAATCGGTAGAAAATGAGCTGACTTTGTCATTTTATCAACCACAACCCAAATAGAATCAAAACCCTTTCTAGTCTTAGGCAACCCAACCACAAAATCCATGTCGATTTCCTCCTACTTCTAAGTAGGAATCTCTATTTCTTGGGCAAGGCCACCCAGCCTTTGATGCTCAGCTTTAACTTCTTAGAAATTGTGATAACTGAATACAAACTTAGCAATATCTCTCTTCATGCCACTCCACCAAAACACTTCCCTTAAATCTCTATACATCTTTGTAGAACCAGGGTGAATAGAATAGGAAGAATTATGAGTCTCATCAAGAATCTTCTCATTCAAGTCATCCATATTAGGAACACACAAACTACCTTGGTACCTAAGGACACTATCTCCCCCTTGGAGAAAGCCTCCACCTTACCATCTCTCACCATGGCTTTCAACTCTAACAAGGAGGGGTCAAGATTTTGCGTTGCCTTCACCTCCTCAATCAATGAAGATTTTGAGCCATCAACAACCACAATACCACCATTATCAACCTCCTCCAACCTAACTCCCAATTTAGCCAACTGATAAACCTCCTTAGCCACGTCTTTGCCCCCACAATCAAAATGTGCTAGGCTACCAATAGACACCCTACTCAAAGTATCGACCACAACATTAGCCTTACTAGGGTGATAATGTACACTCATATCATAATTCATAATAAGCTCTAACCACCTTCTTTATCTCAAGTTGAGATATTTTTGGGTGAAAACATATTAGAGACTCTTATGACCGGTGAACATATCAATATATATCCCATACATATAATGACACCAAATTTTCAAAGCAAATACCACGGCACCAAATTCAAGATCATGGGTAGGATAGTTCTTTTCATGCACCTTAAGTTGTCTAGAGGCATAAGCTATCACCTTACTACTTTGTATCAAAACACAACCCAAACCATTAAGCTATCACAATACACAACAAACCCTTCCAACCCTTCCGGTAGAGAGAAGATAGGAGTGAAGACGAGCTTATCCTTCAAAGTTTGGAAACTTTTTTCACACTTATTGGTCCACACAAGTTTTACCTTCTTTTGGGTCAACTTAGTCATGGGAGAAGCAATAGAAGAGAAACCACTAACAAACCTTCGGGAGTAACATGCTAAACCCAAGAAATTTCTAATGTCTGATTGAGTCAAAGGTCTAGGCAAATTTCTAATCACCTCCGCCTTTTTAGGATCCACTTTAATACCATCACCCGACACCACATGACCTAGAAAGGCAACCTCTTTTAACCCAAACTCATATTTTTCATATTTAGCATACAACATTTCCTTCCTCAAGATTTGCAACACCACCCTCAAGTGATCCACATGCTCCTCCTCACTATGGAAATAGATCAAGATATCTCAATAAATACCACTACAAACAAATCAAGGTAGGGTTTAAAGACCTTATTTATAAGATCCATGAAGATAGCTAGTGCATTGGTCAACCTAATAGACATAACCACGAATTCATAGTTCCCATACCTAGTCTGGAATGCCATCTTAGGAATTTCACACTCCCTCACCTTTACTTGGTGATACCCAGATCGAAAATCAATCTTAGAGAAGTGACTAGTGCTTTAAAGTTGGTCAAAAATATCATCAATCCTTGGTAGAGGATACTTATTCTTTATGGTAACCCTATTAAGTTGTCGTAATCAATACAAATCCTAAGAGAACCATTCTTTTTCTTCACAAACAACACCGGTGCACCCCCAGGTGATTGGCTAGGCCTAATAAAACTCTTTTCCAACAAATCCCTCAATTTCTTCTTCAACTCCTTTAATTCCACCGGGGCCACACGGTAAGGGGGAATAGAAATGGGTTGAGTATCGTAAAGGAGATCTATTCCAAAATCTATTTTCCTTTCAGGAGGAACATCGGGAAGCTCACTAGGAAAGATATCTAGGAACACATTAACCATTGGGACCAACTCTATAGGGAGGACTTTGGACTCAACAGCCCTAACCCTTACCAGATGATAGAGACACCCCTTAGAGATCAACTTTTTAGCTTTAATGCAAAACATAAATCTACCCTTAACCACCATATCATGACTCCCCTATACAAGGACAGGTTCATTAGGGAACTGGAATTTGAACCTATGGGTTTTACAATCAATAGAGGCATAATATGCATGCAACCAATCCATTCCAAGAATGACATCAAAATGCACTATAACTAACTCAAAAAAATAACAAGGCAACATTTTATGCAAAACGAAAATGGGACAATTTCCATAGACCCTCCTAGCAACAATGGATACACCAACGGGAGTAAATATCTCATAAGGCTTATACAATAATTAGGGTTCAATATGAAACTTTTTGGCAATAAAAGGAGTAACAAAAGAAAGAGTGGCACCAGGATCTATCACTGCATACCCAACAAAATCAAAGACATTTAACATACCAGTGATGATATCGAGCACCTTACTAACCCCTTGCTTCCCTTTAAGAGCATAGAACTGATTGTGTCTTAGGGCACCACCTTGTTGACTTCCTCTACCCATTGGAACAACATTCGCATCTCGGCCTCATGGATGGCCATCTCTACTCTTATGTTATACATGTGGATAATAAATCACCTTATGATCCACTTCACCACACCCATAACAAGCATTGGTATCCCTCTAACATGGGCCATCATGGTCTCTACCACATCTTAGGCACCTAACATTAGGCACCACACCACCATCACCTTGGACCCTTGGGTTGTCATTATCAAACCTTCTAGTAGGAGCATTGGAAGAACTTTGGCGTTAATAGAACCGACCACCCTTGGTACTTTGGAATCTACCCTCAAAACGGGCCCTCTTGGCCTCATTACCCCTTCTCTTTCTCAACTTTCCCCCATCCAATTGTTCGGCATAAGCCATGAGGCGCGACAAGTCCATATCACCTATTAACATTATGGCACGACATTCTTCATTTACCAAGTCGAACACACCCATCATAAACTTATTCATCCTAGACCATGGTTTAGCTACCGATTATGGAGAATATTTTAAATGTTGGTTGAACTTGAGGGCATACTTTCTCATACTCATGGACTATTATTTCAAATTCATGAATTCTATCATTTTGGCCTTCCTTATCTCAAGAGGAAAGAACTGATTGAGAATTGTTGCCTTAAACTCCTCCCAAAGGATCATATTGTCGTTCCCCTTCTCCTCCTTTCATTGAGTAAACCATATTGAGGTCACCCCCTTGAGTTGATAGGCCGCCAACTCCACTTTCTCTTTCAATCTAACACCCATGACAGATAATACTTTGTACCCCTTATCAATAAATTCTTGAGAGTCCTCATCCACTTTAGACCTATGGAACTCCGGTGGGTTCATCCTCATAGATGTCGGAGTAGGAGCATGAGGGACTTGGTGTCCTGACCCAAACCTATGGGCTAGACATGGCACGGTGAATGGGGAACTCGAAGGGACCCCAAAAAAATCCTCTTAACATATCATCACACATCCTTAGAAAGTGGACTAAGTGAAACTTGCTTAAACATCAAATTCATAATTTAAGAGTCAAGCTCATACATAGTACACACCTTGTCCAACATACACCTCTAAAATATAGAAAGAGTGAGGGCTAAGACAAGGTAACCGGGCTTACCTCATAGTCAAATATAACATAAGATAGTGTCTCAATACATAGATAATAGGGAAAAGACATAACCGAAGTCCCCAAAATAGAAGACTCACCACAAGCTTGGAGTTGCACCATCTAACCACGTAGAGAAGGAGGAGGAGGAGGAGGATGATCAACTCGGGCACGGTCCCTACATAGTGATATCATGTAGGCAAGTGTATGCGTTAGTATGTTTGAATGTACTAAGTATGTGGGATGCAATGCGACAAGATATAGGCATCATATTCCAAAATGCAAAAACGATAGACAATAGGCATATGATAGCAAGATGGCATTTATGATTAATGCATATGTAAATTATGCTTAAGTATACCATGCTCATATAGAATATCATGTGTGAAAAATGACACCAAGATAGTTATCCAAGGTATAAACCCCTTGGTGGTTGATGATGGTCACACCCTGCCATCCATGGTGACGAAGTATAAACCCCTCACATGGTTGATGATGGTCGAACCTCGCTATCCATGGTGATGAGTTATAAACCCCTTGAGGTATAAACTTCTCACATGGTTGATAATGTTCACACCCTAAATATCCATGATGACAAAGTATAAACCCCTCGCATGGTTACCCGGGCTCTTTTTCCCTCGGATTGAGCATGCTCTATGTAACACTTTATATAGGATTCATCATAGGAAATAATTCAATATCTTATGTAGGAATAAACATAAGAGGGTTTAGGCACCATGGGTGAAAGGACCTAATGGTTCAACATCACATACTTTAGCTTTGGAGAAGTTCTTGGTGAAGGTTAACAATGGAGACTTGAAGCTTGAAGAGAATCATTAAATTGGAATGAGGGTTTTAAAACTTGGTTTTTGAGAGTAAAATAAGACTAAGTGTGGGAATTGATTTTGGGAAATGTTTAGAGTGATATAAGAGTAAAATAATTCTAAGTGTGAGCGAAAACACGCTTGGGAAATTTGGGCCCAACACTTAGACAAATATTGAGCAGGCTAAAAAAACAGCGCCTAGGTACACATCTCCACATAGCGGAGGCTATGCAGAAACTCCAATTACACTGCTCAGAATTGTGTAAGCAACACAGAAAGCTCTTTGGAATTTGTACCATGTGAAATTTCATAAAGCAATTTCTTCACTTTAAAATCAAGGTTAGACCCTTGTCACCCTAATTTGGATCCCCTGAACAAGAATGTGAAGTTGGTTTTTTGAAAAACCAAACAGATTTTTAGATATAAAGAAATCAAAATTTTAGGCATTCCGAGGCACTTTTTGGGGTCGTATCAATATCTCCCCCTTGGGAACATTC
This sequence comes from Solanum virginianum, assembly GCA_000787875.1. Classification (NCBI taxonomy): domain Eukaryota; kingdom Viridiplantae; phylum Streptophyta; class Magnoliopsida; order Solanales; family Solanaceae; genus Solanum; species Solanum virginianum. The sequence goes on along the minus strand of BAUE01047687.1, from coordinate 16,063 downwards.
GTCCCCGAATGTAGAAGAGATATACAAGACAAAAGGGATAATGAACGAATCAGCCCCAATAAGAATGCTACATAACATGTAAAACACCATTTTCAAATTCTCAACATAAGTGTAAAATCATCATAATTTTACCAACTTAAATATGAATGCATATGAATGAATTAGGGCTAAAATGTAAGGCTTGAAGTCGCATATGGAACTTAGGAGTAATACCTTAGGCTTGAGTAGGGTGGATGAGATAAGGGTACCACTTTTGCATGTCTATCTCGGCCTCCCTAGTAGCACTTTCAACTTGTTGATTCCTCCAAAGGACTTTAATGGATGTCACCTCTTTGTTCCTCAATCTCTTTACTTTCCTATCCAAGATCTGAACCAGAACCTCCTCAAAAGTCAAGTTATCCTCAACAACACCCATAACATCAAGAGGCATAATAGCACTAGGGCCACTAACATATTTTCTTAAAATAGAAACATAGAATACCGGATGGACTAAATTCATCTCATTAGGCAACCTCAACTCATAAGCCACCTTACCAATCCTCTTTTTCACCTCATAGTGACCAGCATACCTAAGACTCAATTTGTCCTTTTTGCCAAATTGGAGCACACCTTTCATTGGAGAAACCATCAAATAAACCCAATCCTTCACTTGAAATTCTAGGTCTCTTCTTCTTACATCGACATAGGATTTTTGACGACTTTGTGTTGTCCTCAACCTTTCACTAATTATCTTAACCTTCTCAAGAGCATCCATGACCAGATCTAGCCCCAATAACGCCACCTCTCCAACCTCAAACTAACCCAATGATAATCTACAACGTCTCCTATAAAGAGCCTTAAAAGGAGTCATACAGATGCTAGAGGGATAGCTATTATTGTAGGTAAACTCAATCAATGGAAGATGGTCATCCCAACTACCTTTAAGCTCCAAGACACAATCCCTAAGCATATCTTCAAGTGTTTGAATTGTCCTTTTGGTTTGGCCATCCGTTTGAGGGTAAAAGGTCGTACTAAGATGAACATTGGTTCCAAGACCCATTTGAAAGGATCTCCAAAAGTGTGAAGTAAATTGTGCACCATGATTCAATTTAATGGATAAGGGGACCGCATACAACCTCATTAACTCATGGATGTACAACCTTGCATACTCCTCAGCCCCATATGTAGTCTTGACTGGTAGAAAGTGAGTCAATTTTGTCATCCTATCAACTACCACCCATAAGGAATCAAAACCTTTCCTAGTCTTGGGCAACTCAACCACAAACTCCATGTTAATCACCTCCCATTTACAAGTAGGAATCTCTATATCTTGGGTTAGGCCACCTGGCCATTAGTGTTCGGCTCTGACCTGTTGATAACTATGGCAAATGGAAACAAATTTAGCAATATCTCTCTTCATGCCTCCCCACCAATACACTTCCCTCAAGTCCCTATACATTTTGATAGAGCCGAGGTGGATAGAATAAGAGAAAGTATGGGCTTCATCAAGAATTTTCTCCCACAAACCATCAACACATGGCATACACAACCTACCTTACTGTTTAAGGGCACCATCTCCCTCTTGGGAGAAAACCTCTATCTTGCCCTCTATCACCAAGACATTTAACTCAAGCAAGGAGGAGTCTAGATCTTGTTTAGCTATCACCTCATTGATCAAGAAAGATTTAGAACCATCAACAACAATACCACCATCATCCACATCCTCCAACCTCACCAATCTAGCCAACCTATGCACCTCCCTAGACATCTCCCTATCATCACTATCCACATGAATTAAGCTACCCATTAACACTTGACTCAAAGCATCTGTCACAACATTAGCCTTACCCGGATGATAATGCACACTCATGTCATAGTCCTTAAGCAGTTCTAGCCACCTTCTTTGTCTCAAATGAAGATCTTTTTGAGTGAAGACATATTGAAGGCTTTTATGATCGGTGAAGGCATCAACATGTACCCCATACAAATAATGTCACCAAATCTTTAATGCGAACACCATGGCGGCTAATTCAAGATCATGGATAGGGTAGTTTTTTTCATGCACCTTGAGTTGCCTAGAAGTATAAGCTATGACCTTACCATTTTGCATTAGTACATAACCCAAACCAACTCTAGATGCATCATAATAGACAACAAAACCCCCAAGCCCATCAGTAGAGACAATATAGGAGAGGACACAAGTTTATCTTTCAATGTTTGGAAATCTTTCTCACATTCATCGATCTACACAACTTTCACCTTCTTTTGAGTCAATTTTGTCATAGGAGAAGCAATAGAGGAGAACCATTCACAAACATTTTATAGTAACCTGCAAGGTCCAAGAAACTCCTAATATCCGATGGGGTCAACGATGTAGGCCAATTCCTAATCACATCGGTTTTCTTAGGATCCACTTTTATGCCATCCCCCGACACCACATGATCCAAGAATGCAACCTCCTTTAACAAAAATTCACACTAATTATATTTATCATACAATCTCTCTTCCCTCTACCTTTGCAACATAACCCTCAAATGACCCATATGCTCTTCCCTTCAATGAGAATAGATCAAAATATCATCGATAAAGACCACAACAAAGGAATCAAGGTAGGGCTTAAATACCCTATTCATTAGGTCCATGAAGATGATCGGTGCATTTGTCCACCGAAAGAACATCACCACAAATTGATAATGCCCATATCTAGTTCAGAAGGCCATCTCGGACCGAAGATCAACCTTTGAGAAAATGCTAGCCCCTTGCAATTGGTCAAACAAGTCATCAATCCTTGGAAGAGGATATCTACTATTTATAGTGACCCTATTGAGTTATCAGTAGTCAATGCACATTCTAGGTGACCCATCTTTTTTCTTTGCAAACAACACTAGTACACCCTAAGGTGATTGGCTAAGTCTAATAAACCCTTTCTCCAACAAATCCTTCAATTGCTCCTTTAACTCCTTCAACTCCGCGGGGTCCATACGGTAAGGGGGAATGGAGATAGGTTGGGTGTCAAAAAGGAGATCTATACCAAAATCTATCTCCCTTTCAAGAGAGAAACTGGAAAGGTCATTTAGAAAGACATTAAGAGACTCATTCAAAACCGAAACTGACTCAATGGAAGGAACTTTGGACTCCACATCTTTGACTCTCACAAGATGATATAAATACCCCTTGAAAATCAACCTATGGGCTTTAATGCAAGAGATGAACCTACCCCTTACTATTACATCATGACTTTCCCACTTAAGGATGGGTTCATTTTGAAATTGAAACTTGACCCTATGGGTTCTACAATCGATAGAAGCATAGTATGGATGCAACCAATCCATCCCAAGAATAACATCAAAATCAACCATATCTAATTCAACAAGATCACAAGGTAAGATTTTATGCAAGATGCAAACCGGGCGATATTTATACACCCTCCTAGCAGCAATAGATGCACTAAAAGGAGTAGACACTTCATATGACTCATGCAATAACTCTGACTCAACATGGACTTTTTTAGCAACAAAGGGGGTAAAAAAGGAAAGGGTGGCACCTTGCCTTTATATATATATATAAAGATAAAAAACTTTCAACATACTTGTAACAACATCGGCATATATATCAAGCAAAGCATATATATCAAGATAAAAAACTTTCAACATACTGGTAACAACATCGGCGACCTCACCAACCCCTTGCCTCCCACGTAGAGCATAAAAGCGATTGTGCCTTGGGACACCACCTTGAGGACCGTGTCTACCCAATAGAGCCACATTTGCACCCGAACCTTGCCACCATTTCTTAGACAATCTACTTTGTTGTGGCCAAGCTCCCTACATTCAAAACATACATTAGAACCCCTCAAGCATGGGCCGTTATGACTCCCTCCACTTCTAGGACACACATTATTAGGAGCCACACCAATAACACCTTGAGGCCTAGGGAAGTTATTGGCAAACCCCTTATTAGTAGCATGAGGAGGCCTTTGGCCTTGAAATCTAACACACTTGGGAAAGTTGCCTTCAAATCAGGCTCTCTTAGCCTCACGGACCCTCATCTTTCTCAGTTTCTCTTCTTCAATTTGCTTGGTATATGTCATCAATCGAGATAAGTCTATGTCACTAATAAGCATTGCAGACCGACACTCTTCACTTACCAAATCGGAGACTCCCATAATAAACTTGTTCATCCTTGACCTAGAATCCGCCACCAAGTGAGAAGCATACTTTGAGAGTTGATTAAATTTGAGGGCATACTCCCTTACACTCATACCACCTTGCTTTAAGTTCATAAACCCAACCAACTTTGCTTCCCTAAGCTCAAGAGGGAATAAGCGATTAGGGAAGGTCAATTTAAATTCCTTCCAAAGCACCACATAGCCATTACTCTTCTCACCTTGCCATTGATCAAACCGAATTTGGGCCACCCCCTTGAGTTGATACCGCCAACTCCGCCTTCTTATTTGGCCCAACACCCATGATCGACAAGATTTTGTAGATTTCATCAATGAACTCTTGTAGATCCTTATCCACCTTTAATCCATCAAAAATCGCAGGATTCATCCTCATGAAGTCCCTTACCCAAGTTCCTAGGCCTTGGACCCCTTGTTGAACTTGATTGGCCACCACTTGGGTAAGCATAGTAAGGGCATCCTGGAGCTCACCACTTATAGGTTGCTCCTCGAGAGTTTGGGCTCGCCTTTCTCTAGTATTAAACATGATCTAGCATCGCAAAGAACAATCATTAGGGGGAAATACTTATCACAACTCTATAGCATGACTTAGGACATGAAGAAGGGAAATATTTCCTAAAACTCCTCATAGCCTCCTATTCATAGTCATGGTGCATTTCACAATTATGAATAGGACTCTAATCGATGCGGTGTATTGGACTCCAGAATCTATCAACCTAGTGCTCTAATACCAAATTTATCATGATCCAAGCCCAAGGCCTAGACGTGACACGGCGAATGGGGAACCTGAAGGGACCCTAAATAAGCCTCTTAACATATCGTCACACATCCTTGGTTGTGGAAGCATCAGAAAAAACATATTCAATTAAAGTAAGGGCTAGGGGACTAAGGGAAACTTGCTTAAACATCAAAGTCAAAAGTCAAGAGTCAAGCTCATACATAGTACACACCTTGTCCAACATACATCTCTAAAATATAGAAAGAGCGGGGGCCAAGACAAGGTAACCGGGCACACCCTCATAGTCAAATATAGCATACGATAGTGTCTTAATACATCGATAATAGGGAAAAGACATAACCAAAGTCCCAAATATGGAGGACTCACCACAAGCTTGGAGTAGCACTGTCTAACTACGTGGAGGAGGAGGAGGAAGATCAACTCGAGCACAGGTCCCTAAATGGTGATATCATCTAGGCAAGAGTATGTGTTAGTACATTTGAATGTACTAAGTATGTGGGATATAGTGCGATAAGAGATAGGCATCATATTCCAAAATGCAAATATTATAGGCAATAGGCATATTATAGAAACAAGGCATGTATGATCAATGCATATGTAAATCATGCTTAAATATATCATGCTCATATAGAATATCATATGTGAAGAATGACACCAAGCAAGCTATCCAAAGTATATACCCCTTGGTGGTTGATGATGGTCGCACCCTGCCATCCATGGTGACGAAGTATAAACCCCTCTCATGGTTAATGGTGGTTGCAACCAGCCATCCATGGTGGCGAGGTATAAACCCCTCGCATGATTAATAATTGTCATACCCCAAAAATCTATAGTGATGAGGTATAAACCCCTCGCATGGTTGATGATGGTCCCACCCCAAACATCTATGCTGATGAAGTATAAACTCTTCGCATGATTACCTGAGCTCTTTTCCACCGGATCGGACATGGTCTATGCAACACTTTAAATAGGATTCATCATAGGCTATAATACAATATCTCATGTAGGAATAAACATATACATCAGCTTATTTCATTATAATAACATCATTCATATCATATCTCATGTTTTGGACCTTCAATTCCTTAAGAAACCATAACCAAAAATTTTATCAAACACAACAAGGGTGTGTAAGGGAGGTAAAAGAGCATGCAATTTAGAGATGAACTCATGCAGGAAAATAAGTGGTAAAACCTTTAATCAACACCTTGTGGAGGTAAAAGAGCATGCAATTCGGAGATGAAATCATGTAGGAAAATCATTGGTATAATCTTTAATCAAACACCTTGCAACAACCCCAAGACATTCATATCAAAACCCCTCATCAATTCCAACATTAGATCCAAGATTTGTAGCTCAAAACATGCTTAAACAACCATACTTTCATGTATTAAAATCATTATGTAGTAAATTTCTCAATATTCAAGACCCACATATAAAATCAACTTTAAATCATGTATTATTAATTAAAAGAGGGTTTAGGCACCATGGGTGAAAGGACCCAATGGTTCAATACCACATACCTTAGCTTTGGAGAAGTTCTTGGTGAAGGTTGATAATAGAGACTTGAAGCTTGAAGAGAATCCTTAAATCCAGATGAGGGTTTTAGGACTTGCTTTTTGAGTGTAAAATAAGACTAAGTGTGGGAATGAGTTTTGGGAAATGTTTAGAATGATATAAGAGTAAAATAATTTTAAGTATGACTGAAAACATGCTTGGGAAATTTGGGTCCAAAACTAAAAAAAAATTGAGCAGGATAAAAAAAGACAGTACGCAGATACACATCTCCACATCACAGAGGCAACGCAAAAACTCCAATTACACTGCTCCGTGTTGCAAAAGCGACGCAGAAAGCTCTCTGAAATTGTACCATGTACAACAACTAGGCCTCCTGACTACCTAACCCTATTAACTAATTATCCTACTATTCTAATTCGCAACCTCCATTTCTTCCTATCTAGGGTCATGTCTTCAGTGAGACTAAGTTTCACCATATCATGTCTAATCACCTCCCCCCAGTACTTCTTTGGTCTACCTATACTCCTCTGTGTAACTTCTAAAACTAACCTCTCACACCTCCTAACCAGAGCATCGATACTCCTTCTTTGCATATGCCCAAACCAATGAAGTCTCACTTCCCTCATCTTCTCAGCCACCGAGGCCCCCTCTAATTTCTCTCGAATGGTCTCATTCCTAACCTTGTCACTCCTAGTATGACCACGCATCCATCTCAACATCCTTATCTCTGCAACATGTATCTTTTGGACATGTGCATTTTTGATTGGCCAACACTTCACCCCATATAGCAAAGATGGTCTAACCACCAATTTGTAAAACATACCTTTGAGTTTAGGTGGTATCTTCTTATCACATAATACTCCAGATTTAAGTCTTTATTTGGTCCATGCTGCCCCAATACGGTGTGTGACATCATCGTTGATATCTTTACTATTCTGGATGATGGACCCCAGATACTTAAAGTTTTCCCTCATGGGAATAGGTTGAGTGGCAAGCCTCACATCACAGTTTGCTGCATCCCTTTCAACACTGTATTTGCACTCCAAGTATTTAGTTTTGGTCCTGCTCAACTTGAATCCTCTAGATTCCAAAGCGTGTCTCCAGGCCTCTAGCCTGTCATTAACTTTAATCTGGATCTCATCAATCAATACTATGTCATCTGCAAATAGCATACACCATGACACTTCTTCGATTTCTTTGCTTTAAAATTAAGGTTAGACCCTTGTCACGCTAATTTGAATCCCCTGAACAAGAATATAAAGTCAGATTTTTGAAAAACCAAATAGATTTCTAGACATAAAGAAATCAATCTTATGGGCATTTTGAGACACTTTTTTAGGGTCGTTTCACTTGGCCCCTTGATTGATTTGATTAGTCATAGCTTGAGCTAATATGAAAATAGAATCCCAGAACTCTTCATGAGCTAGCTGTTCTTTAGGTGTATGAGCTCTTCTTTTCCATATGATAGGCATGATCTAGCATAGCAAAGAATATTTGTTAGGGGGAAAGCCTTATTTTAACTTCTATAGCACGACATATATCAAGAAGAAGGGACACATTTCCTAAAACGCCTCATAGCCTGTTATTTATAGTTATGGTGCACTTCACAACCATGAATAAGACTCTAATTGATGTGATGTGTTGGATGACAAGGACCATTAACAACCTAGTGCTTTGATAACAAGTTTTTCATGACTCAAGCTTAGTGCCTAGACGTGACACAATGAATGGGAACCTAAATAAGCCTCTTAGCATGTTATTTACATATCCTTGGTCGTGGAAGCAATTAAACAACAATAACAGAGTAGAAATAAGATAGAGGGACTAAGCAAAATATTTAATAGAATAAATTATCAAAAGAGTCATGCTTAAGCATAATTACATAACTTGTCCAATAACACCTCTAGCATATATTGGGCGAGGGCCAAGACACTTTCTAGGCTCACCCTTTTAGTATCAAAGTGCAACATAAGGAAAGAGAAAAAGTAAAGGTACAAAGCTAGTGTCCCCGAACATGAGGACTAACCAATAACTTATCTTCAAAATAGTCAACAAGCAATAGGGAGGATGATCATGAGGGGCTCTTGTTCCTACATGGTAACATTATGTAGGCATATAGTATACGTTAGTACATTTGAAATATACTAAGTATGTAGGATGTAATGCAATGAGAGATATACAACTTAATCAAAATGCATAATCATAAGCAAGAGATAGTATATAAGCAACACGGCATGCATGATCAATGTTTGAAGTAAAACATGCTTATATGGAACATAATACATGTGTAGGAAGAGACCATCATCATAGACCAAATAACTAGTACTTGGAATCCAAGGCCTACCAGCCTCTTGAAAGGTGTTTGAGGTATCTACCCCTCAATTTGTAGATGGGCATAGCACCACACATCAATGTGGTCAAGGTATATACCCCTCAACATGGTAGATGAGCATAGTACCCCTATCATAGTGGTAAAGTTATATACCCCTTAACTAGTAGATAGACATAGCACCCTCCATTTTAGTGGTCAAGGTAGTACCCCTTAACTAGTAGATGGACATAGCACCTCTATCATAGTGGTCAAGGTATATACCTCTTAAGGACATAGAACCCTCCATCATAGTGGTTGAGGCATAGCACCCCCTCAACAAGGTGTGGTTAACTTGCAACACTATAGGTACTTTTTCACGAAGTCAACACATAAATACTTTACTTTCATCATCATAAAGTCACTTGAATCATGAGCCATGTAATAGATCATTAATAACTCAAGAACCCTAAGTCGGGTATTTTATCAAATACTTGGCGGATATGTAATCCTAATTCAAAATCAAGCAACTCAAGAGTGAAATCATGTGAGAAAACTTAATATAAAAAAACCCACTAACACTTGGTAACACCATCATGCAACATACATTGAAATCCTTTATAAAATCTCATAGTAAATCATAGATTCATAGCTCAAAACATGCTTAAACAACCATATTTTTATGAAATCCCAACATAGTTTATACTCAAATTTCATAATAGAAGATACCCATAAATAATTAACTTGAAAACATGTAATTTACATGAAAAAGAATGTTGGGCACCATGGGTGAAAGGACCAATGGTTGAAACTCATATACCTTATGTTTGGAGATTTTCTTGATGAAGATTTGAATGAGAACTGGAAGTTTAAATGATATCCTTGAGATCCGAAATGAGATTGGGATACTTGAAATTGGGTATTATTTGTTTAAGTGTTAGAGAGGGTTTTGGGGGATTTCTTATATGATATGGAGTTGAAATATGACTATGTATAGATGTTCTTGTGTATAGGAAGGCTTAGGCACAAAACCCCAAAGCCTTAGGCCAAAATAAAAAAAAATTGGTAACAAAATACACTACTCCGCGATAGGTCTGCGTCGCGGAGCCAACGCGGACTGCCACTGTTTTGCTAGACTTGAGAAAATTAAATTTTGCTATGGTTGCTCTAAAATCGGGGTTAGCTCCATCTCGTACTCAATTTTTCCCCTGATCAAGAATATGAAGTCGAATTTTTATATCACGCACGGATTTTGAGATATAAGAAAATTATGATTGTGGGCATTTTCGAGCATGCATTAGATTGATCCACTAGTATAGCAAGGGTAATAAATAATCCTATGGTGGCACATAGTTTAGAGACTAAAGACTTTATATAAGGACCCCTTGTGTCAAGCTCCCATCTTAAGCCTCAATCGGTGCTAAGTCAAATCGTGTAGAATACTTGAAATAATCATAACTTTAATAACTTGTAAGAGATATGATAGCATGACTTGAGTAGTTTATAAACATACTTGACCTCTACTAGTAAGCCTAACTTGAACATAAGAGTAGATAACAATAATATAGAACCCTTGCTTTAACATGAATGGCTCACAAGAGGTAAAAATCTTGAAATAGGTATCAACTTGATACTTGTAAAATCATAGATACTTTTCATGAATTAAATACATGCTTGAAAGCCCTTAATCATCATAAAGTCACTTGACTTGTACATCATGTAGTAGTTCATCAACAACTTGAGAATTCTTGTCATATAATTTCATCAAACATATAGTGGGTTTATGATACTTGTTCAAAATTAATTTCATCGAACACATGGTGGGTTCATGATACTTGTTAAAAATCATGCAACACAAAAGTATAACAAGGAGAGTAAAATCACTTCAAAATCAACCCACAAATGTTGTAGTAAAACCCTAATTTAGGCATCATGAAATCCATATCAAAAGTTTATCATAGTTCATAATTTTCAAAGCTCAAATCATGCATAGTCTCAATAGACATAAATCAACTCATGAAATAAGTTTAAAGTAAACATCCATGCATATTCAATTAATAATTGATAAAATTTCAACAAAATTTATGTTCATATCTCATAATAAAAGATAGCCATAAGTAATACAACTTAAAATCATGCAATTTTCATAAAAAGAGAAGGTTGGGCTCCATGGGTGAAAGGACCCATGGATGAAAACCCACATACCTCAAACTTGGATTTTCTCAAAATTGAGTTGGGGAAACTTGAAGCTTTAGATAGATTTTTGAGTTCCAAAGGTGAGTTTGAAATCCTTGAATTTCAATGAGAGATTTGATTAAGTATTGCTTGAGATGGGTTCTTGAGTTCCAAAATTGAGCTTGAAATCCTTGAATTTGAATGAGAGATTTGATAAAGTCTTGGAGAGGTTTTAGAGAGTGTTTTATGAGTTATAAAGTTGAAAAATGGCTATGTTTGGAAGATTTCACGTTTATCTAGACATGTGGCTATTAACTTAATGCCCTTGAAAAAAATAAGAGAACTGCAGAAAATTTTACAGTGGCTTACGCCCTTAGCACGACGCGAACTAGACATGCAGGCCAAATAACACTAGTCCGCATTGCAGGCGCATCGCGGCCTGGGCACGAACAACCACTGGAATTCAAAAATTAGAAAAAATTATTTTTTGGTATGGTTCTTCTAAAATCCAGTTTATATCAATTTCTCACTCAATTTTGCCCCCTGATGAAGAATATAAAGTCAAATTTTTGAAATTATGCATTGATTTTGAGATATGTGGCAATCACTATTATGTAGCACTTTGAAGCACATGAGGGGTGTTTCAATATCTCCGTCTTGGGAACATTCATCCCCGAACACTCATGTTAAAGGAAAATGAGTAAGAGAAGTAATTATGAAGCTTTCAACCCAACATGAATGCAACAAATGCACTTTCAACATCATTTTCAAAAAAATCTCAACATAAATATTGAAAATCACCACAAACTTATTATCATGAACATGAATGCATGCAAAATGACATGCAGGTTGAAACTTGGGACATGAAATCATAGACGGGACTGAAGTTATTATCTTTGGCTTGAATAGAGTAGAAGAGGTATGGATATCACTTTTTCATGTTCCTTGACTTCCCATGTGGCACTTTCAACTTGTTAATTTCTCTAAAGGACCTTGACGGATGTTACTTCTTTGTTCCTTAACCTTTTCACTTGTCTATCCAATATCTCCACTGGGATCTCCTCATAGGTCAAATTATCCTTCACAACACCCACAACCTCTAAGGGTACTATAGCACTTGGGTCACCTACACTCTTTCTCAACATCGACACATGGAAAGTTAAGTATCTGGTACGTAGGCCCTTATGAAATAGCTAGTGGATTTGCAAAGTGGCCTATAGATTGGATTTGCACTTGGAGATGAGTACTATTCACCCAGTCTTCCATGTGTCAATGTAGAGGAAGTTGAGTGGTGAAACTAGTTCGATTATGGCTTTAGAAGGTTTTGAGCTTGAAGAGAACTTGTCCTATAAAGTGGTTCCGGTTGAGATTTTTGATAGACAAGTAAAACGGCTTTGTAACAAGGATATGGCTTCAGTTAATGTCCTTTGGAGAAATATGTTTTGGTATAAGTTTTATTGATTTTATGATTTTCAAGAGATAAGTTATACATTATGTTCCCATGATTAAGATGTTTCATGTTCAAGTCAATCCTTTCAAGCTAAGTTCAGTTCTCATTTGAGAATAAATGTTCCCAAGGGGTGATGATGTAAGGATCTTGATCTCATGAAACTTTATTGACGCTTAAAAATCAAGGTTCCAGGAGTTTTTGACCAAGGTGACACTCCATGGTCCCCTCCATGAGCCATGGAGGTTGCCTAGGGGTGACCTTTGGCCTTTTGTTTGTGTGTTTGGGCTTATGGTGAAGTTTAAGACAAAGTGGCCATCCATTAAAACCACTGGCAGTGAAGGTGGCTCATGGTAGGTGCCCTTGGTTTGGAAGCCACTGAGTGGCTAAAGAACCTAGCACAACCCCTTATATGATCCGCGTACAACCCACCATGGCTTGTAGTGGGGTCCCATGATAGTGTTGTCCAAAAATTTTCTAAGTATCAAATCACCATCTTAGAACTTGGATCTTTGTATGGGAGCTTGTACAGACTATGGAGCTTTGTACGAACCATAAAGCCGTCAGTGGAAACGACCTTGTCTAAATTTGGCCAACTGTCTTAAGATCCGTATCATGGACACTTTTATAGTTAATGGTCGTGTTCATGAGTCGTGGTGCTCTTTCATGAGACACATGGACACTTTTTAGTGCTCATTTTATTAGTGACTTTTCATAATTTTGGTGATTTCTAAGGGTCGAACTTTCTAACCTATCCTAAACCCCTGAAAAGTGTTATACACCTTCATTCTTACTCAAATTCATCCATCACTCATAGAAAATTCAAATCCTCTCTTCTATAAACTCCTCTCAAATGTTCTGTTAGAGATTTAGGTTGGAGCTCAAGGAAGGGTTTTCTTCTCCAATCAATTTCTTCTTAATTTTTCTAAATTATCTAAGGTATGTGGGATTGATTTATGGTCCCTTTCAATAATTAAAACTCCAAGCACTTCTTACTCCTTGATTTATGACTTTCAAGCTTACTTTTTATATAGGTCTTTTTAATATTGATTTAATTCAATTAAGATATAGGATGTATTTAATTAATATTTTTAAAGTGGTTTAAGCCCTAATATGTTGAATTGTATTGACATTATGATGATTTGAATATGCATGTCCCTTTGAAATGTTGATTTAGGCATGGGTAATTTCAAGTATGATTTAATGTGAATTTCTTCATGGATTTACTTGGATTTCATGTTATATTATTGACTTAAATATAAATCTCTATTGCCGATGCTATTCTCTCATTATTCATGGTGTAGGCATACATGAGCATTAGTTTTCATGAAGATTATGATGTGGGTTAAAACTCAAAAATGTTGATGAATATAATTTTGATGAAAGTATGGTTATGACATGACATTTGATCACATAATGTCTATGATATGGCTCTGTGAGAAATTATGGATGTTTACACCAACATGTATAAGTATGAATAAGCTATTCTATGCATTAAACTATGATATGAAATGTGAAATTGCTTTTTATCCAAAGTATGCATGAATTAATGTATGATTTGGCTCTTTAGCACAAGTATGTATGATTATGAAGAATATTTGGCTTTTAAGCTTAAGTATACATTGAAATGATTTGAAAGACTTATGCCTTCTCTGAAAGCATTTGTATGTATACATATTCTTGTAGGATGATAACTTAGCACCAAAAGGACATGTAAGAGGAGGGCTATCTCCAAGGGTCTAGTACCCAAGTTCCATAACTATGTGTCAAACATAGGATTATGTTTATGATAATCTTTTCTGAAATGGTAGGCCTATAAGGTAGGGTTATGATTATGTTTTTCTCATGAAAAATCTTATCAAAATGGGGGTGCCTGTAAGGTAAGGTTGCTTTTCCAAAATGGGAGGTCTATAAGGAAACGTATGGTCTACCTTTGGCGAGTAAATCAACTCTTATTTGAAGTTGGGAAGACACCAAAATTCTATGTAATAGCGCGCATGGTCTACATGTCGATTGAGATCTCATCCCCATATAGTGAAGTATTATGGCATTTCATACATCATGGATTTCATGGCATATTGATATATTACTCTTCCTTGTATATATACTTCATTCTAGGTATGTGCCCTTGTCATCTAACATTAAATGATCGTTTAATAAGTTCATATGTGTTGCACGCCCACATACTTAGTACATTCAAATGTAGTAACACATACTCTTGCTTACATGATCTAACCATATAGGGACTGGAGACTATCTTTATCCATCTCTTGAAGGTTAGCTTGGACTGTCAGACTTGCTTGTGGTAAGTCCTATCAGTCAGGAAAAAACCATCTTCTATCTACATATTATGTTATTTTTGTTTCTTTACTTTGAGGGTGAGCTCGGGACATTTCTTGGCCCCTGTCCTTTTCTATGACTTAGAGGCATTGTTGGACAATATATAAACTCTATGTGTGGATTTATGTTATGTTATGTTATTTATTAGATGATGTTATCGGTTGATATTGATGATATGATGATATGTTCATGATAAGATGGAAAATGTGGAAAGTCTTAAGTCTATTATATCCCTATAGTGTGAGTCATACTTACTCACCCCTTAGTCATTCTGTGCTATGTGTTATGTGAATCCATGCAAATCCCTGTCCCTATATCATCCCATAGTGTGAGTCATACTTCCCCATCCTTTAGAACTATGTGTTGTATTTTCTAATTATGCGCTTTTGAACCAATAATGTGCATGTGGATGCTATGAGACTTGTTTAAGGACACTTCGGTTCCCATTTGCCATGTCACTGCTTGACCTTAGGTCTGGGGTATGACAAGATTCATATAAGAGCACTAGGTTTATAAATGATCTGTATAGTCCAAAATACCATATCAAGTAGAGTCTTTCTCATAGATATGAACTGCAACATACCTATGATTGAGAGGCTATGATGGTGTTTTAAGAATTGTCTCACTTCTTCATTTCTAATGTCGTTCTTTGGACTTTGTCTTAAGGCTTCCTAACTTCGATGATGTCTTTGATACCTTATAAAAGATGCCTCCTAGAAAAGCCCCTCTACCAAGGCAGGTCCCAATTAATAAGGACCAAGTCCCTCAAGAACCTATGGGAGAGTCGGTTACTCAGGATGGATTCCAGACTCCCTTTGTCATGCATGACCAAGTGGTAACAAACCATGCTAGGTAGGCTAATCCGGACTCCCTTTATGTTGGATGTTATTTTTACTTATATTGTGGATATTAGTTTTTGGTTTTAATGTATATATATAGATATTTCTATGTTATCATGTTTTATTTTCATTGTTCTCTTTCTTTTAAGGACAAAGTATCCTATTTTGGTGGGGTGTGGGAAGTTATGGATTAAGGTGAAGTCTGAGTAACCTCGAGTCCATAACTTCTCCTACTTTTAATCCCAAGATTTTCTTGCCATGATTTTTTTTCTTGTGGATGTTTACTTTCCTATTGAACATGCATGTTTAAGTAGTGTAGATAATGTGTAAATTCATAGTAGTACTATCTATTGGCATATACACAGTCTTTAGATGCTTTTTAAGGTTTTGATGAAAAATTAGGTACCCTTACAACTTTTGAGATGGTGATTATTGATGCATTAATGCATCTTGAGTAGCTGGCAATGTTTGTTCTGATATTATGAAGGTAAGTTGAGGCTTGATGCATGACCTGTGAGTCTATACTTGATTGTGG
>BAUE01049052.1:0-44739 GCA_000787875.1 Solanum virginianum | reverse complement strand
CCATGAAGCCTAAAAAAGACAGTGAAAAAAATCCCAAGAGAACATCAAAAGTATGTTATACTACTTTTCATATGTTGATTTTTTTTTTCTTTTGTAGTTTGTTCATATTTCTTGTCTAACTGTGTTTGATGTTTTGGATTATTATTTCTATTAATTTTTTTGGTTTATTTTTATGGAAAATTGTTGGTGTTATATATATACATATATATGCATTGGTCTGTGACTATATGTTTGATTCATTTATGGATCAGATTATGTTAATAAGTTTTTTGTTAGTTAAAGTTGTTTTAAGTTAGTTTTCAAGTTGTTGAAATTTTTTTTGAATTTTTTATTATAATGAGTTAGTTGTATGATTCATTTATTCTTGTATTTTTTTTTTATCCTTTTTCCCATGATATGTATCAAGTGTTTTTGTCTTTTTTGGTGTTATTGTTTGTTCACCCTTTCAATTTCTAATGAATGTCATGCTTTCAAAATTTGAAAGTCACATTCTTGGTGTTATTAGCCCATAAAGAAATGCAATGTTTTTTTATCATTTGAGGTATCTTACCAAGTTGTTTATGTAATCAGTGATTTTTTTTTTTTTGAAAAATTTGTGGGTTAAACTTTCATGAAAATGGTGTAATTATTGTTTTTTGTCTTGATTATTTGTTGATTTTATGGGAGTACATATCAATTTGATGTTTAGTTATGAGTTGTAATAGTGTTGTTTTGTTATGATTTGAGTGATTGTACCAAGATGGTTATGTAATTTTATTGGTTTTTGTTCACAAATAATTTGTTATTCTCTTTCCAAGGCAATGAATCCCATTTGTCCACATTTTGAAGTACCATGTTGGTGTTATATGTGTTTATATATTTTGTATTGGTTCATGACTTTATGTTTGACTCATTTGTTCTTCAAATTATGTTAATAATTTTGCATTTGTTAGATTCGTTTGTTGGTTAAAGTCGATTAAGTTAATTTTTGAATTTGTTGAACTTTTCTTTGGGTATTTTTTTTTAATAATGAGTTGGTTCTAAGATTTTTTTTTATTCGGGGTATTTGTTGGTTTATCTTTTTTCTAGTTTATGTTAACTAATTTTTTTGGCATATTTGGTGTTATTCTTTGTTCACCTTTTCAATTTTAATGAATGTCATGCTTTCAACATTTTCAAGTAACATTGTTGGTGTTATTAGCCTATAAAGAAATACCATGTTTTTCATCAATTCTAATGGCCTGTCTTTTTGACTTCATCTTCCGTTATAACTTATGTAAAAATGTATGTTTTTTGTAATGAATTTGGATTGAAGATTGGTAATATTTTATACTTTTGTAAAGTCACAATTTTTTTTAAAAAATTAACAATAAGTTATCAGCAAATGTCAAAATACGACATCCTTAACAAATTATTTTATCATTAACTAACACATTTTTATTTTCAAATAACCATTCCAATTGACAAAAATCAACACTGTTAGAATACTAACAAACATCAAAATGCAAGGTGTCGTATATAGTACCAACACTTAACCAAATTGGTAACCAAATATTTCATCAACTAACTAAACTTTCAACATAATTATGTTGTGTACTTTAACAAAATACAAAAAATATTAAATCTAATACCCCAAATTAGACCATTTCCTTGTTCACTTAACCAAACACCAACTTTTTTTTTTTTTTTTTTTGCAAAAACAAATCACATATCTCCCCAAATTAGACCATTTCCTTGTTCCCTTAACCAAACCCCAACTTTTTTTTTTTTTTTTTTTTGCAAAAACAAATCACATATCTCTTCAATAGTCTCTCAAAATCAATAAACCAACCAAATCATTTGTAACCAAAATTTTTGACCATATCAGTGAACGGTCACCCCACTAATTTTTTTGAAATTTTTTTGTAATCATTAACCCAACTTTAACACATTTGTTTTATAATAATCACTCCAATTTATAAAAATCAACAGAATTACAACACTAACCAACATAAAAAATGTAATAAGCTTCATCTGTACCAACACTTAACCAAATTCGTCATCATATTTTACACCAACTAACTGAACTGTCAACAAAATTCTTTTTTCAACTTTAACAGAATAACAAAAATATCAAATCTATGACCCAAAATTACACCATTTCCCTGATCACTTAACCCAACACCTACTGTTCATCTGCAAAAACAAAAATATACATCCCTTCAATAGTCTCTCAAAATAAACAAACCAGTCAAATCATTTAACCACAGGAACAACACTTAATTCATTTGGCCTTTATCATGATAATTACTGCAAGTTGTTTTGTTATGACCTACCGACCCACATTTACTGAATTTTACTACTGCAATTATCTCAATCAATCCTTCGAATCCTCTTCTTGAATCAAATATAACTCCTTCGATTTTGTAATCAACACAGCAACCTGTGCATGCACATATTTGCACATTATACATAAACAAAAAAAAATTAAAATAGTGAAGAGGATGACAGAAACAAGTTTTCACCCAATAAACAACAAAAATATGACAAATTTAAACATAACAAGAAGAACCCACTAACATTATCCAATGAAAAATAGTAAGATTCATTCTCATGGAATAATTTTCATTTAAAATCATGCACACATGCAATACGTGCTAAATCAAACTTTATGCTATACTACTACTTTGAGGACAAATAAAACTTTTTTTTTCAATAACAAGAAAAACATACCTGTCGCTTCTCATTTTCATCATATTGGATCAAAGTGGACACACAATCCACAATCAAATTGGATTAAATCACAACTCAATGCATATTCTTTTCTTGATTAAACTTTTGTTTCTACTAGAAACAACCCTCTGACAAATATTATCACTAATAAATGAAGTACATGCCTTGATAGAAGTCCCATTTCGTTTATATTGGTAGTTGGTTATTATACATTGTGTAAAATAACAAAGATAATGAAGGAAATAGAAAAACGTGGGCCAAATTGTACATGCATTCAATGAAGAAAGATAAAATTGGTACAATTTTATTTATTTTTTTCTAAATGGCCGGCCTTGTGTGATTTCTTCAACTTGTTTTTGTCAATTCCCAATGAAAACAATCATTATAGTCAGACCACAATTTATTGCACCTACCATGCATTTACTATCTCTATTTGACTTTACACGTTTTGCCTTATTTTTTATTTTTTTTATTTTCTTAGAACTTATGGTACAATGTTGCATTAATTACATTTAATTGATTAGTCACTTTTTTGAATTTTCTTTCATACTTTTTATTTTTTTACTCCAAATGTGTTGCATTAGTTAGATTGATTGAATGACACATGTTTTTGTTACGCCCCGAGCCTACACCCTAGACGTAACTAGCACCCGGAACAGGAACCACGGACAAAAACTATCAGGAAAGAAATTATTTCAGAATCAAATATGGAGCAATATTGCAAGCTAATTGAGAAAAAATATGCGGAGCATGAATATAGCAGGTGCAGCGGAGTAAGCAATTATGTACCAGATGTCAATTTGGAATAAGAGACAAATGAGCAACTAAGACTTAAAGGAAGAAGCACTTATTGACAACAATTATTAAAGGAAAAAAAAAGTCACAACAACAAATAACAACAAAAGAAACGTGAATGAAAAGAGATGGATTTACAAGTCTTTCAAAAAATCAACAAAAGACATAAAGAAGAAAGTGATGGAAACAAAAGTCTTCAAAGAAGATGGAGCAATTAAAGAAATGATGGTGACATATGGAAAAATCTTCCAAGGAAAGAAAACAAAACTTTCAAGATAAATTCAAGAAAGTTTTTGATGGAGATAGTGACATAAAGCAAGTGATATATGGCAAAATCTCAAAGAGAATGACATAAAAGTCTTTCAAGAAGACAAAAACAAAAAAACACGTGACTTAGAGGGAAAAAATATAGCCGCACACGTCAAAAAATATGTCGGGACTGCTATATAAATTGTTAGGACGTAGTATGTAAATAAGTTTCTTATTTTTGCAACATTAGCCCTTAGAAATTCTGTATATATAGGTAGTTAGTTTTCACTTGTAAAGCATCGAACAATCTTCCAACTTTGTTAACGTCTGTCAAAAACCTTTCTCTAGAAATATTTAAAAACGTCAATAAATACTTTTTTATGTGATATATTTATGATTGTTGTTATAAACTAGAATTATTCATATCTTATGTTAGTGTTTGCTAGAATTAGGAAATAGAGGAGAAAACTTTCGGAACTAAGCCATCTAGAGTGGGAAAGCCAAGAAAGGCGAGGAGAGCCGTTAATAGGGCAAGTACCAAGTTGTTGAGGCATTGTTTAGGAAGATAATATCCTGAAAAAGTACGATACTAGTAGTGACCAAAACATAAGAAAATGAATACCTTAGTTAATAACAAGCTATCATAAGTAAACCACATAAAATATGAAAAACAGGAATGTTTTGAGCTATAAATCTTGGATATATTGTTAGATTTGATGAAGGGTTTTGATATATATTGCTTGAGGGTGTTACCAAGTATCTATTGATTGTTTTACATTAGATTTTCTAGCATGATTTCACTCTTGAAATGCATGGTTTTAAACTAGCTCTACACACCCTTCAAGTGTTTGATAAAATGTACGGTTATGATTTCTTAAGGAATTGAAGGTCCAATGCATGTCTTATGAGTTGAATGACTTCATGATGATTTTAAGCTTTCTAAAGATATGTCTAATTCATGAAAATGTTGATGATGTTGTAAAGCTGGGTTTAAGCTCTCTCTTAAAGATTTCACCTCTTGTGAGCCCTTTAATATTGATGTTGAAGCAAGGATAATGTTTGAGGATGAACTATTCTTATGTTTGAAGTTGGGCTCACCATTAGAGGTCAAGGATGTTTTAGAGCTACTCGTGTCATGTTGCTATACTTCTTACTAATTATTAAAGCTATGATTATCTTATATATTCCATGGGATTACGCTTAGCATCGATGGATGGAGGGTTTGCTCTCTTTCCTTGAACTATGTGCCACCATAGGATGATGTTGCACCCTTGCTATACTAGTGGATCTATTTATTACATATTCTCTTAAAATTCCTTTTCGAAATAGGGCGAGACCCCGTAAGGTTAAATATAGTCATAAATCCTTTTCGAAATGGGGCGGGACCTCGTAAGAAAGGTTGCTTTATTCGAAATGAGGCAGGACCCCGTAAGGTGAAGTATGGTTTACCTTGGCAAATAGACCACATCTTTACTGGTGAGAGATAATCATCAGGATTTCAAGTTGTAGCTCGCTTGGTCTTATATCTATGTCAGTTGTGGTCTCTTCCCACACTTATGTATTACGATCTATACAAGTTGATTGGATTGTAAGCATGTTTTACTTCAAGCATCATTCATACATGTCATATTGTTATTATTATGCTATTCATTGTTTATGCTTATGCATTTTGATTATGTTGCTTATCTCTTGTTGCATTGCATCCTACATACTTAGTACATTCAAACGCACTAACACATACTCTATGCCTACATGATGTCACCATAGGAACCGGAGCCCCATTTGATCATCCTCCTCTACGTGGCTAGTACGATATCTCTCAAACTAGTTGGCGAGTCCTCCATTCCGGGGACATTGATCTATGTTTCTTATGTTATGTAATGATACTCTCTTTTTTTATTGTAAACTTTGACCATGACGGTGAGCCCGATAGCTTGTCTTGGCCCCCGCTCTTCATGACGGTGAGCCCGATAGCTTGTCTTGGCCCCCGCTCTTATCTATGTAGTAGAGGTGTTGTTGGACATGTTATGTAATCATGTTATGAGCCTTGACTCTCTTGCTTCTTGTTGTTATGGTATCAAAGATATCCCTTAGTCCCTTTTTTCCCTTTTATTTGTTCTTTCTTATTGTTGTTTTAATTGCTTTCGTGACCAAGGATGTGTAATAATATGATAAGAGGCTTGTTTGGGGTTCCTTTAGCTCCCCATTCGCCGGTCACGACTAGGCCCTAAGTCCGGGTCGTGACATATTATCCATTGGATAACTCATTTTTATCTATTTAAAATATGAATCAAGTTGGGTATGTTATTCATTTTATTTAACTCATCTATGATCAACATATTCAACTCGACCCGCTTGTTTGCCACTCCTGATCAACATTAAGGAAAACCAACAAAGACTCTATTGCCACACCAATATTTTGAGCAGAGTTATTATTAGGAAAGTTCTCAAGCTTTTTGTTTCTGAGATCCATCAGCAGACTGTGGAGACTATCGAAAAATCCTTTTGGTATTTTTTGAGCACAAACATAAAGACAAAAGTGTCCTACATTATCATCCATGAACGGAATTCACGTCTCCAAGTCTTCCAACTTGTCATGGTCGACATGATCATTTACCTATGAGATATATAAGTATCCAAAAAATCTCATTTTCTTTTGAACCATTTTTAGTTGCTATATGAATAGATTTATCTCAAGGCTTTCCTTATTTGTCAAAGTCCCGCCAGAGATATCCTTTTTCATACATATCTGTAATCATATAGATTTTTGCCAATGTAATCCATGTATTCCGTCGGTAGGAATCTTTCAGCTCATAATCACACCTTAACTATTCAATTCTTTCCGACGATAGGAATCTTTCACCTTTCAAATTGCACAAATAAGCACTTCAACTAATTAATTCTTAATCATTTAAACACGTGAATCCTAGTTGGTTTAATGTATGAACGGGACAAAATTCAAACGCGTGAAGTACACACACACCCTAATATTTAAATTGAAATACCATGTTTTTCTTCTTCTTCTATTATTCCCTCCGTCCCATTTTATGTGGCACCCTTCCCTTTTTGGTCCTTCCCAAAAAAAATGTCATCTTACTCTAATTGAAAAAAATTTACCTTTAAAATTCTCTTTTTACCCTTAATGAAATGATTCTCAACGACACAAATATCTAAGAATGATTTTAGACCACAAGTTCTAAAAGTCTTTCTTTTTTTTTCTTAAACATTGTGTCAAATCAAAGGGTGCCACATAAAATGGGACGGAGGGAGTACTAATCTTCAAGAATTTTTCTTTTTAGTTTTTGACATGAAAATATTTCATAATTTGAAATATTCTTTAAAAACGAAAATTTTCAAAATTGAAAATTTTGTAAAAATAAATTTTTAATTTTTTTTGTATGGGTTAGGGGGTGGGGCTGGGGGATGGGTGGAGGGGAGGGAGCCCAAAGTGAAGTAAAAAATTAAAATATTTCAAATTTGAATTTTTTAGTGGAGTAAAAAATTTAAACTTATAAAATTTAAATTTTTTATAAAATAAATTTATTTTGGTCAATCACAAATGTTTCTTTTATTTTTCTTTTGTTCTTTAAAATTATAAATAGATGAAATAATTTTAATGATGTGACAGCAACTAATTGACTATAAAGTACACGTAGCGCGTTTGTATTTCACGCAATTAGGTTGTTGAATTCGTGTGTTTATTTGTTTAAGAACCGGATACTTAAAAGTGTTTGTTTGTGCAATTTGAAAATTAAGCCAAATTCAAGAGTTAATTTATGTATTATGCCTAATTAACACCAGGCATCTAGATCCTGGCCGTTATTAATTCTATGAAGCTTTTATCGGATGCGAATTTTCCATAGTTCACATCAGGGCTGTTGTTATGAAATAGATATTTTGAGAATAAAAAAAAACGATATTAAAAATCACATGTCATATTCAGATCCTCCATTATCATTGAGAACTGTCTACATTAAAAGTTAATTTTACCATAATATTCTTTTTAAAAAATTGAATACCATTTTACCTTGATATACCAATCAGAGTCGTCTTTTCCTCTGTAATTAGCTGTGTTATTATGATTTAAATAACTACATCTTATGACGGGTAAAATTTTTATATGTTAAGTTTGGCGCCACATTTTTTTCATCATAGACGAGGTGATACGGTGCTGGTCTTAAGTATATGATAGAATTAAAAAAAATTTAAAAATCTATAAATCAAACGAAATCAACGAGTGTTGATTTTTTAGTTTGATTTGATTTTTTCCAATTTTTTTGGGTGAAGTCTCTACAATAAAAAAACATGTAAGTAATACTTCCAAATATTTCTTGTCCACTAAGATGCAAATAATTAGACAATGCTTCTGAAGAAAAGAAAACAGTGTGAAATAAGTCATGCATAGTCTCACCACCAATATAACAAAGACTACGAAGACCCACAAAATAAGTACAATTAATAAGAGATAACGAAAATGTACATGATTTGGTTTTAGCTTTATTTGAGTCACGAACAGGCCATTTGGTAGGAGATATTAGGCAAAATAATTTAAGCATTATGTGTAGTATTATTTAATATTATGTTTGATAGAATTTTATGTTTATGTATAATTAATTCATGTATTAGTTAATACACTTTATATGGTATTAACTAATATCTTTCATTTGGTGGTATTAGCTAATACCTTCTATTTAATACTATGGGATTAAATATGTAAAGACAAAAATAAATATCTCTCAAATTCTTTTATATATTTTTTATTTTCTTGATTTTATATTTTATATTTGTAATTTTGTACAAGTAAATTTATTTAAATAGATTAACTTAAAAAAATTTATTTATTTGCGAGTTCATATTTGCATACTATAAAAAATTAATAAATTTACCATGTCAATTTTTTAATAATTAATTTAGTTGAGTGATTTTGTTGATACAAAAACCTAATTAAATGATTTTATTGATAACAAAGGCCTAATTAAGTGGTTTTATTGATACAAAATAGAGTGCAACACTATGTTGGATAAATTTTTATAGTTAGCTGATCTTTTAAGATATAAACTTCATATTAAAACTATAATTTGCATCTTTTTATGTGCAAATATAGATGTTTACTCATTTTTTACAATTGTTTACCATCTTTTCTATTTTAAAAGTAGATGGTCTATCTCTATAAATTGCAAATTGGTGTTTTATGAGTGATCAATTTATTAAGATCACAATTAATTATCCTCAAATAATTCAAGTGAAAAGATATCTGTTAGGCATGCTGTTACTAAGGTTTATAAATGCCGGAAGATATAAACATGAGGCTTAAATATTACTACTTTTATTTAGTTATTATTATGTATATGTATTATTAGCAGTTAAATAGAAGTTAAGATACTATTTAAGGCTGTATAGGCAGTTTATTCTGTAGGTTTTTTGGCTTTTGAAAAAAATAAACTTGAGGATAAGGTTCCTTGAAATACCTTGGGTGTTGGGGAAATTATCATTTCAGATCTTGTTTGCATATTTGTAAACTTGTTCCATTTAGTTGTATACAGTTTTGTGTGTTGTTATCTTTGTATTGTGTTTGTAAATTTAGAGTATTTGGTTGGAATTTTTCTGGATTCCTAACAAATTTTGGCATCAAAGCCTTCATGGTTTTAACCAGAATGGAAGGGGGGATTGAAGGATTAGAGAAGATAATGAACGAAGTACAAGAAGAGATTGGTTTAGTACGTGATTATCTGGGGCAGTTACGAGACTAGATGCAAAAGAAAGACGAATGTGATGTTGAAATTCTTCAGCATGTGAAAGGAAAATCAACAGTTCAGGCAGATTCAACTTTGGATACAGATGTGATGGCAGATAACAGTAACAATCGTAGAGGCGAAGGAGTTCGCGAAGAAGTTCGGCCACAATTTCGTGATGAAATGCGTCCTAGAAGACTGAAATTGCCCTTATTCTCTGGTGATAATTCATATGGGTGGCTTAACAGAGCAGAGCGTTATGTTTATTTTAATGGCATTGACGATAAGGATAAATTGGAGGCAACTGCTATTTGCTTTGAAGGAAGAGCCATAAATTGGGTCCAATGGTGGGAGACAAGAACTCTAATTGTCACATGGGATGTGTTTCGAGTAGCCTTACTCCAACGATTTACTCAATCACAGGTAGGAAACTTATATGAGGTTTTGATAGTATTGCAGCAAACTGGAATAGTGGCCCAATACAGAGAAGATTTCAAATTATTTTCAGCACCGTTGAAAGATGCCGATGATGAGGTTTTGATAGGAATTTTTATAAATGGATTAAGAGAGGAGATCAAAGCAGAATTGCGCCTTAGCAAGCTAGGAACTCTAACCCAGATTATGGACCAAAGCCAATGTATTGAAGAGAAGAATTGGGCTCTCAGCCAAGCTCATTTGCCAAAACATATGCATATGGCACTCTCTAGAGGTTCAATGCCTTTTTCGGTTACTGACAATAGACGTACAAGAAGTATTACCAGTCCCCATATACGTGGGCAGCAATACTCTTTCATTCTTTCCGAACAACAGTTGCAACAGTACCACGACATGTACAAGAGCAGAACAAGGAGAAAATGTGCAGTTAAGACCTAAAAATTCTGCAAAGCGTGGAGGAGCATACAAAAGACTATCTAATGCAAAGTTTAAAATTATGAAAAAGACTTTGTTTTCATTATGATGAAAAATATAGCCCTAATCACCGGTGCAATTCCAAACAACTAAATCTGCTTATTGTAGCAGTAGAGGATGATGAAGATGCAGGCATCATAGAGTACTCAGAAGAGACAATCAACATAGGGATGGACCAATTAACACTTCAAAAACAACCGGAGTCACAAAAGTTAATGGAGTTATCTTTGTATTTTATAGCAGGATTTACCACAAAGAAGTCCTTGAAGGTATGGGGAACAATACTGGGAAAGAAGGTTATTGTGTTGATTGATAGTGGTGCATCAACAAATTTTATATCTCGCACAGTGGCCGAAGAATTAAGGTTAAAGAAAACAGAGACTAAGCCATTCGTGGTGGAAGTAGGGAATGGACGCAAGTAAAAAGTAAGGAAAGATGCAAAGAAGTGGAATTGTGGATTGATAAATTGCGGATAACACAGGATAATCTCCTTTTTAATTTGGGTAGTGCCGATGTGGTGTTAGGTTTAGAGTGGATGAAAACTTTAGGGATATTCAAGCGAATTTTAGAACCCAGAACTTGAAATTCGAAGTAGGAGGGCAAACACAAGTTGTTCGAGGAGACCCCTCACTGTCCAAATCAGTGGCTTCACTCAAAACTTTGTTTAAGGCCTTGCAAGGAGATGGGGAAGGATATTATGTTGATCTGAATGAATTAACTGCTGGCGAAGAACAAGGGAATATGGATGTGCAGCATCTACTAGAAGAATTTGGAGCTTTATTTGAGGAACTCAAGGGCTGCCACCTAGTTGAGTCATGACCATGTTATACGACTGAAAACGGGATCTGATCCACCCAATATTCATCCATATCGTTATCCTCATTACCAGAAAAATGAGATTGAGCGAATTGTACGAGAAATGCTAGCAGTTGGTATAATCCAACCAAGTACTAGTCCTTTCTCTAGTCCAGTGCTGCTAGTCCGCAAAAAAAATGGTAGTTGACGATTTTGTGTGGATTATCGGGCCCTTAATAAGATCAAAGTTCCTGATAAATTTTCAATTCCAGCAATCGATGAGTTACTGGATGAACTTGGGGGTGCCACTATATTTTCAAAATTGGATGTAAGATCAGGTTACCACCAAATTCGTGTTTACAAGGAGGATGTAGCAAAAATATCTTTTCATACACATGAAGGCCACTATGAAGTTTTGATCATGTCGTTTGGATTGTCTAATGCTTTATCTACTGTTCAAGTTTTGATTAATGAGATATTTTGGCCTTACTTAAATAAGTTTGTACTGGTCTTTTTTGATGACATAGTAGTTTATAGTACAGATTTTCCTACTCACTTGGATCATTTGCGAGAGGTACTACAAGTTTTAAAACTTCATAACTTGGTTGTCAATCAAAATAAATGTCATTTTGGACAACAACAACAGGAGTATTATTTTTGCAAGTGGAGTCGCGACTGATCCTGCCAAAATAACAAGCATGGTTAACTGGCCAAGTCCAAAAGATGTTAAAGGCTTTAGGGGATTTTTGGGAGCAACTAGTTACTACAGGAAGTTTGTTCGTGACTATAAAATAGCTAGACCACTTACACAGTTGCTCAAGAAAGATGCTTTTTGCTGAAATAGAGAAGCTCAATTAGCTTTTGATTCTCTTAAGGAGGCTATGATCACTTTGCCAGTTTTGGCACTACTAGATTTTAACAAGGTGTTCGTTGTTGAGACAGATACTTCAAGGTTAGGAATAGGAGTTGTCCTAATGCAAGAAGGACATCCTATCGCTTTTCTTAGCCAATGACTTTCAATTAGAGTTCAATCTAAATCAGTTTATGAGAGGGAGTTAATGGCCATAGTTTATTCTGTCCAAAAGTGGCGTCATTACTTGATGGGTCGACATTTCATTGTACGAACAGATCAATGAATTCTCCAATTTCTCATAGACCAACATGTTATGGCAGAGGGTAGAATTTGTCATTTTCTTGGGTAGAACAGATCAACGAAGTCTCCAATTTCTCATGGCCAACATGCAATGGCAGAGGGGCAACAAAAATGGGTCACCAAGTTGATGGGATTTGATTTTGAGATTCAATATCGCCCAGGTTGTGAAAATAAAGCAGTTGATGCCTTGCCCCGTCAATTTAATTTCATGGCCTTTTCAGTTTTATGCAGCAACACCTTAGATGACCTGTCCACAAAAATTCAACAAGACGACCAGCTCCATCAGTTGACACAAGATTTGCTTCAAGATCAAACTTCACGAACAAATTATGCTTTAAAAAATAGTTGCCTATTTTTCAAAAGTCGTTTGGTAATTCCTTAGTCATCATTACACATTCCTATGCTCCTTAGGGAATTTCACTCCTCACCTCCAGGTGGTCACTCGAGGTTTTTTCGGACATACAAACGTATTTCACAAGTGTTGTATTGGAATGGGATCAAAAGGGATGTACAAAACTTGTGACAAGTTGTGAAGTTTGCGAGAAGAATAAGTATGAAGCCCTAAGTCCTGCTGGCTTGCTGCAACTATTACCTATTCCTACTCAAGTTTGGGATGGTATTGCTATGGATTTCATCAGCGGGTTGCCAAAAGTAATGGGACATGATACTATATTTGTTGTGGTGGACCGTTTCACTAAATATAGTCATTTTCTTCTCTTATCTCACTCTTATACAGCAAAGAGTGTAGTTGAATTGTTTGTTCGTGAGATTGTACGACTGCATGAGTTTCCAAAATCTATTGTTTTTGATCAAGATTGGATTAAATTGGCAAAAATTATTACAGTTGTCCGGTACTAGCCTCAAACTGAGCTAGGGATATCACCCTCAAACAGATGGTCAAATGGAGATTGTCAACCGATCCTTGGAGACTTATTTGCGTTGTTTTGCAGGAACACATCCAAAACAATGGCCAAGATGAATTTCCTGGGCTGAATTTTGGTTCAATATCACTTACCATAATTCCACCAAGATGACTCCTTTTAAAGCTCTATATGGACGAGATCCTCCCTCCTTGTTGCGGTTTACTGAAGACATTTCTACTGTTGAATAGGTCAATCAGCAACTTGCTGCTCTTAACACTATTTTAGATGAACTCAAAGCTAATTTGACCCATGCTCAAGCTCAAATGGAAGTTTATGCTGATGCTAAGCGTCATGAAGTTGTGTTCCAGCTTGGTGATTTGGTTTATCTTCGCTTGAAACCTTTAAAGCTTCGTTCACTGGCTAAAAAGGTTAATGAGAAGTTAAGCCCTCATTATTATGGTCCATATACTGTCTTAAGCAAAATTGGGGAAGTCACTTACCACCTTGATTTATCATGTCATTCACGGATGCACCCCGTATTTCCATGTTTCTTGGCTTAAGCGTGTTGTGAAGGATTCAATTCCAGTTCAACAATTCCCTCATTTCTTGTCCGAAGATCTTGAAATGCTAGTCCAATTTGAAAGTGTGATAGATTGTCGGACACTTTTGAATGACTTCCAAGAAGCTCTGATTAAGTGGAAGGACTTGCCTGACTTTGAGCATACTTGAGAACCCTATGAAGTTATTGATACTCAATTTCCTCAATTTCACCTTGAGTACAAGGTGAAACTCGTTGGGCGCGGATATTGTTAGACTTGTTGTTACTAAGGTTTATAAATGCAGGAAGATATAAACATAAGTCTTAAATATTACTACTTTTATTTAGTTATTATTATGTATATGTATTATTAGCAGTTATTTAGCAGTTAAGATAGTATTTAAGGCTGTATAAGCAGTTGTAGGTTTTGGGTTTCTAAAAAAAATAAACTGGAGGATAAGGTTCCTCAAAATATCTTGATTGTTGGGGAAATTATCGTTTCAAATCTTGTTTGTATATTTGTAAACTTGTTCCATTTAGTTGTATACAGTGTAGTGTGTTGTTATCTTTGTATTGTGTTTGTAAATTTAAAGTATTTGGTTGGAGATTTTCTGGGTTCCTAACAATATCAAACATGAGGACAAAATTGTTGTTCTCCTAGTTAATAAGAAATCACAACAAAATAACCTATTTTGACTAAGTTACATGAAATAAAAAATTCTATAATAATTCAAGGATATAATTGAAAAGAAAGTTTTGTAAAATTTTAAATAAAACACAAGATTAGATGAAAAGTAATGAACCAAATAATTGATAAAAAAATAATTTTTGTATTGTGAATCTCTATGTTATTAATCCCCGCATTATTTATTTTTGTATCACACGACCCCTAAATGTTTACGAGTATTTAATTGATTTGATTTCCGTTAGATTTATTTTTCCTTCATTTATTAAAATCAAACCAAATCGATGATGGTCAAGATTTTCTTTTCTCCAATAATTTTAGTATAGTATAAATTCATATAATATCATGGCCAGCTGGTCGTTTTCGAGGGTAAGCGGAGCTGGTAGACATGACCTGCTCTCACTATGCCCAACGCAAAAGTAACATCTATTTTCAGGTAGCTAGCTTGCAAAATTATTGCAGGGGGAAAGCTATTCTTCAGCTAATTGTAAGTGATCTCTGTCCCAAACATTTAAAGTATGACCATCCCAAGATAAAATATATACATTTATTTGAAAGTATTAGTTAATCCTTAAATTATTTTATCCACCTTTTTTCTTAATGATGGATAAATTATTCCATATATATAATGAAATAATTTATCCCAAAATAGTCAATCCTAAAATAAATTATTTCCAACCAAACAACCCCTAAAAGTCATTTCGAATAAGTTATCCACCATGTATATAGAATAACTTATTCCATCATTATGATATAAATGGTGAAATAAATTATCCCAAATTTAACAACCAAACAAGATACCAAAATTTTATACCTTCACAATTTTATTATCTCATTATTATTTATGCTTATTATTCCTCACACTAAACGACCATGTTGACTCAAGAAACTATAAGACAGGGTAACTTCATAAGAAAGGATATCATGCGCAATACCTGATTATATTGTTCAAATCCAGTTTGTCAATGCATTGACCAAGTGGCGAGCTGTAGTTCCGTAATTATGAAAGGGCTCATGCATCTGTTGTTGGAAACAAAAAGTTGTCCACAGCTCTTGCAATTGTTAAAAATTCTAAGTGAGCAAAAGACTTCCATACTTGCTTTTAAGGTCTACCAAATATTTCTCAAGTGAGCAAAATTTGGGATCTGAAAGATGTTGGTTGAAGGAAGGAACTGACAAAGGAGTTATCTAGTTCTTCCAACTGCAGAAGATAAATGGGGGTTCATCGATGACCATAACGAAGGAATTCAAGTTGAATATTCCTTCTCTATCAGAGGGGTAAGATAAATTACAAAGCCCTCCCTGTTGGATTTTGTGGCCACATGCAGATTCAGGAAAAGAGTACATGCATAGAGGACACCAAACTGGCACGACATGTTCAATCAGAGCTTGTTTTATCCCTAACCTTAGCTACAACAGTACCAAGGAAAACAATCTCTTAGATCCAATTCCAAAATAACATTTTACACCAACTACATGACAGCCACTGCCAACATTTAACTGTTCTCAGCAACAGCCTCATCAATTTCATCGGCATGATCTCTCAGTACATTCCATTGATCCAGACTCAATGAGATGCCTGAAATTTGCAAAACACAAACAGTTAGTTTTGGTTTCCAACTCCTGCAAATATATGGATGAAAAATTAGTCACAAAAAGATAAGATGAATACAACCACATACCCATTATATTCCTATAAGTGGGGTCTCAGCGAGACCTTACCCTAACTTTGCGGGGTAGAGAGGTGAGTTTACAATAGACCCTTGGTTCAAGAAAGGTCTTTTTCAGGAAAAATGGTTTGAAATAAGAGCTATGATAAAGATTTGAAGAAAAAATAGAAGATGAATGACAAAATATAAGTAAACTTCTGCTGAGAATAGAAGATGTAACACTAAAGCAGTTAACAATTGGTCTTGCATATCAATTTTTAAGAACACTGTTAATGCATCTCAAAGTATGAAAAAGCTTATGCTCAGTACTGCAGTTAACATTAGTAAGTGTGACTAAACAGCACTAAAAAGCTAATAACTCCTCCCTTTTCAAATTAAAGATAAAACTACCGACCTTGTGGAACAAGTCCACATCCTCCAATTTCACCGAGTATCATTTATTTTAGATTGTAAAAGGGGAAGACCTTATATGGAAAAGGAAATAGCTCCAGATAATAATGTTTGGAATGGCAGAGTCACCAAGGCATAGATACAAACGTCAACAGTTTCCTATTCGGCGAAAGGGAGCTCCCTATTGTTTACCCAAATACTAGCATTGGCACAGCCTCCTCTTCTCACCATAAAAGCCGCATTCAATGCATATGTTGATTTCTACAAAATGGAGTAGACTTCAAAATATCTCGAGCTATATGATGTTGCTGTAGATTCTTCATTCGCCTAGAATTGCCAGAAGCAACCCAGTAAGATATGATTTGAGTTGATCTGTCCAGTTACGATAATAACCATGCCAGTTCATACAACACCATGTGAACAAGCACCAGTCTTGGGCAACAAGAAACACCAAGATCGTTCAATCGGCAATTTCCTTTGCACACATTACCAACAGTTCATGTGCCATTACCTAAGCTAATGATGACACCTCCCGAGAGACTATAATAATTGGCTCGTGAGTCGTGTACATAGATAAATGTTCCTTCCATAAACCAACTTCATATAGGAACAATGAGAATTGTCAGGTTTTTTCTAATGCACATGGTATCTGAGGTAGTTTGTACGCATCTCGACTATTTCAGTGAATACCTATTACTACTTCCCACCAACGCAGCAACTGAGTACCCCTCCCACTTCATTGACAACCAGGCCACGTAAAGACATTTCTTAGAACCAATTGAACTTGCAAACACCCACCCCCCAAAAAAAATAATAAAGATCCTCCCCAAGTAAACATCATACCTAATCCTAAACCCATTCAATATACAAGATGACCAAAACCTATCCTCACATCTCCGGTGCAAAGCATTAAGGACGGTCACTCCCCAAGGCTTTATAACTCTTTCAAACACATGCGCTCATGGCTACAAGTTTGGACTTGCACGAATACATGAAGAATGACTATTTGAGATAATGAGAGAATTGGTGAAGCAGAGAGTAAATGAAAAAAGAGATTCTTTTGTCTTCTCTATATGTGGCTCACAAATGATGCTCCTTAAATAGGCACATCATTTACATATCCATTCATTAAAAAAAAAACATACGAAGCTAAATAAAATCAATGTAATGAAACATTCCTCTTACTTTGAGGACAAGTTATACTACAAAGTAACTTCAAGAAGTAAGCAACTTCAAGTCTTCTAAAAAGTTCATACCCTCTCATCACAAAGTTACAAATTAAAAAACCGTCACTCGAATAAATGTGAACCATTTATGAAGAAGAAATTCTCATTCCGAGTATACTTACGACTTAGGAATGTTTTCATAGATTAACTACAAAGAGTTAAAAAGTGTTATTTATCCTATACATCAAATAAAAAGAAATAATGCCCATATCCAACACCAATGCAAAGATAAGGGCAACTAAAAGTAACATGTATTTAAGTATCAATATCTTTCGATTTAAATTAACATGTAGTGATATGAAGCAACAACAAAAATCCATAAAGTGAAGTACTCTTGAACTAACTGAATATAAGTTGAGACCCCCACCACACATGTTATATCTTTGATTTTATGCAAACTCTGTGACACTAACAAAGTGTTTTTATGATCATACCCACACCTTGGGTCTCATGAGCACTCTATAAAGACAACCCAAGTCTTTTATAAAAGGCAACCTGACATTTACATTCACCTAATTGATTCCATCAAGTCTATCTCAAATAGACCAACTTAAGGCTATGGAATCATTGAAAGCAAAATAAGTTCCAACCTTATAAAATACCACCTTACGCCATAGGAATAGGGAATATAGTGTATATCGAGGGACTTGTTTGACCCACCAAATAGGCATCCACCATACTACCTCAATCCATGGACTTCAGACCCATACCCTTCAACATTTCAAAAATTATATTTCTTGCCTAACCCTTGGTTAGAGGATCCACAAATTTCTTTTGGACCTTACACATTCTATGAAAATAAAACTATATTTCAATAATTGTTTAACTGCATCATGTCTAAGGCAAATGTCTCTTTTTTCCATTGCACACACTAGTTTTGGTAATCCCGATTGTTGCTTATGAGTCACAATGTAAAGAGATGAGTGAAGCCTGTCTTTCCCTCTACTAAAAGGTTTCTCATCCACTTGACTTCTTGCCCAAACAACTCAAGAGCAATGAATACAAATTCCATGGTAAAACATTCTATATAAATTTGTTTCAAAGACTTCCATGAAAAGCACATGCACCCAAAGTAAACACAGCCACCAGTGGAGCTAACTTCATCATTGTCAATTACTCAATTTGCATCACAATAACTTTCTAAGACAACAAGAAATTCATTAAATTAACACCATTCATAGTACCTCTTAAATAACTCAGCAAGCAATGAAGAACATTCCCGTGTTCATTATTGGTATTATGCGCATATCTACTCAATTTGTAACTCAAGTGGTGGAAAGTTACACAATCACTATTCATGGACTCCTCTATGGAAAAACTCTTTGTTAGCACAAAAATGCCTTGAAGGGCCTGTGTCCAGCACCAGGTCAGTCTAAGTCTTATTCATCGATGATTGCAATAGCAATCACTTTACTAACCTCAATAAGATGAGCTCGGATATCACCTTGTCTCTCTTGTTCGAGTCTTGCCTTTGTCTAAGATAGCACTAGGCAGCTTTATGACCAAGTTTGCACAAACAAAACAAGGTCTTTTTGATTTTTGAATTTGGTTCTCCGACTTACTGGAAGGACTTTTTCCTTTACACATCCCTTTTTCAGAACTTTCTTCTGTTTTCCTTTGAACTTTTGCACCTGTCTTTCACAATAATATCAAGAGATTCCAGAAGATTAGATTTAGAAGAATTAAGAGAGAGCTTTCATCTTATCTTTGAGATGATTTGCCTCCTCAATCCTCATGTGACTTATAAGTTGGAGAGTCAAATATTTTTTCTTACGCTTCAATTAATTGTTATAATCACTCCAAGATGGTAGAATTTTTCAAGCAAAACATTAGCCTACAAATCTCAACATATTTCATGCCCTTGTTGAGAACATTGGCGGTCAAGTTCTC
The DNA here is from genome assembly GCA_000787875.1 of Solanum virginianum. Classification (NCBI taxonomy): domain Eukaryota; kingdom Viridiplantae; phylum Streptophyta; class Magnoliopsida; order Solanales; family Solanaceae; genus Solanum; species Solanum virginianum. Next base: position 25,153 of record BAUE01049052.1, on the reverse strand, counting down.
ATACTCGTGAACTTGTTCCATGATTGGCTTATTGTCAACCATTTGGAACTTAATCCATTGTCCAACAAAATATTTTTTCTTTAGTGCCTTGTCAGCGCACCATATTTCTTTCCAAACCATCCCATATTTTCTAAGCAGATTTTTACATAACAAATAAATTAAATAAAGAATTAGTCATATGTTTCAGCAAATGTCCACCAACACTTTCGTAATCTTTTTTGAACTTCGTCCTAGTAGCACCATCAACAACCACAACACTGCTAAAACCCACCAGTAGTGTTACATCTATCGACATGAGTTCGTTGAATAAAACATAATTAACTTCTACTTGTTTAAAGAAAATCATAAGTTTTTAAAATTAATTCTGTCCAAAGGCTCAAGCATTGACAGGTCCATAAGAGTTATGTTCAAGGGACTGGCCATTTGTTCAATATTGTTGTTAAAAAAAAAACACTTCAAATTGTTAAGAAAAATACTATAATATTGATAAAAGACAGGAATTGAAAACAGTAAGAAAATTATCATAAACACTGTGGTCGCTAGTCACTACCTTGAAAGCGATTTTGGCCCAACTCTAATGCAAATCATTAAGGCCGATCACTCCCCTAGGTTCCACAATTCCCACAAATATGTGCACTCATGGCTAGAAGTTTGGAGTTGCACACATACAATTACCCAGAAATTCACAACAGGAAGAATTGAGTATTTGAGATAATAAGAGAATTAATTAACAAGAGAGAAAATGAAACAGAGGTTTATTTGTTTCTCTTTTGAATATTCAGTTCACAAATGATGCTCCTTAATAGGTACATCATTTATGCTTCCATTAATCAAAAGAACGTAAGAAGCAAAAATAAAATTAATGTAATGAAATATTACTCTAGCTTTTTAATGACAAAATCGTCATAGTGCAAAGTAAATTCAAGTCTTCTGAAAAGCTCATGTATTGCAAAATTAATAATTAATTGCCCCTTGAATGTGAACCATTTATGAAGAAGTAACTCTCCCATCCCCTTTACACTTACTACTTAGCAATGTTCATGTAGATGTTATTTATCCTTTGCATTAAATGAAAAGGAATAATACCCCCAAGATGAACACACAGAAACACAATTCCTAAAATGAAACATGAGGAAACCAGAGAGAAGATAACAAAAGATGCTGAGAAACCTAAGAAACTTGTATTACTCCATGTCTCAGCTAACAACTAAAAAGTCACTTCTTACTCTTCACGACCAAACAGAAAAAAACAAAGAAAAGAAAAAACAGAAATTATAATTTACCCCCACGTCTCGTCATCATAATCCCTAAAATAATAGAAAACCCTAAAGGCAACATAGATAGAATCATTGCCCAAACCACAAACAGCAACGGAATGAGACAACGAGAACTACTAAAAACACAGAAACCAAAACCATAAGAAAAATTAAACTTGGCAAAAAAACAAAATGAAAATAACTAGCAGCACTTACCTTTTCTGCCGGGCATTTGCTTGCCATCCTTAACATAAAACTCTCGAATATCCACCATTATCTTGCCTCCAAAGCTCCTAACGGATACTCTTCGATTCTTAGAAATCTGAAAGAAAGATTACACCACAAAAATCAGAGAACAGTAGGAAAGTGATTTTTAAAATTAAAAAAAGCGCTCGTAGGAAGCGAAAAAAAGATACCTCACAGACGACGATGCCATCTTCATCGTCAGAATCATCGGTTCTACAAGATTTCTTAAGAGGATTGTCGCCTTCAGAAGCGTACTCATTTTCTTCCTTTCTCTTTCCGAACCTTCTAGACATTTTTTCTGCACGGGTTTTCTTGGAGTAAAGGGGTAAATAGCTTTAGGGCGTTTGAGATGGGCCCTTGGTAAGTGCTATTGGGCCTCGGATGGTTCAGAGCCCAGATCAATATAAAAGGCATCCGAGTTTATCCATCCATATTATTGGAAAAAAACATAACTAGACACTTTGATAAAATTTATTTTATTTTATATAGAAATGAACGTATTCAATGAATTATGACATATATTATATTGAATTTTATGATTTTTTTGCATTCACTGAATATATCGTGCGTGAAAGATGGTAAAGATTTATGGCATCACAAACATTTTTGTTCTTTTTTTAGTTTAAAATACTTACTTTCATCAAAAACGCATTCATAATCTCTATATTACATTTCTTTCTCTCTATAATTTTAATGCAGTGATTGTGAACTGAAGTATATTTTCTTTCTCATATTTATCACGTGTAATTTTCTAATATAGAAAAAGAAATTTCAATTTCGATTCAACACGGTAGTGAATGAGATAAATTCAATAATTTCATTAGACAAATTCAATAATTTCATTGCGGATGGAGTGAGCATTAAAATTGAGTTTTCATTTGGATAAGATTCTTGATGAAATAATGAAGATATTTGAAATTTATGTTTCTATAAATACAATTAAAATTAAATATTTTATAACAACAATAATAACATATTCAGTGAAATCTTACAAGTAGAGTCTGCGAAGGTAGAATATACGCAGACCTTACCACTATCTCATAGAGATAGAGGGACTATTTCTAGAAAACTCTCAACTCAAATATATCAGCTCCACAAGGAGAAAAATAATAGATATAGAATAGCAACCAGAATGACAAGCAATGACAATTCTACAAGTAAAAGTAAATATAGTAAAATAAATGACGGGTAGTAGCAACACAATATATAAAGACATGAATAATCCTAATAACCTACTACAATACAAGGCAAGACAACATCCTACTTCGACTAGCCTATTAACCTTTTAACCTAGTGCACGACCTCCATTCTTTTCTATCTAAGGTCATGTTCTCAGTTGAAAGTGCACGGGGGGAGGGGGTGAATTGAATTTTCTTCCTTCTTCTTGAACCTACATTCAGTTAGTCAGCTAGAGTATCAAACAGTCGACTAATTTATCAGATAAGAATGTAGAGTAAAATAAAGAGCATAAAAGATAATTTGACACCGGATGTTTTTATACTGATTCGGATTCAATGTGAATCCTAGATCCAGTCCCCTTGAGTTGCAAAGGATATCTCTTCAAGCTTTTTTGTAAAGTGGATGTTACAAGAATTGCTCTCAATAATTCTCTTAACTCTTTTTCTTTTTGATACAGTCCTCTCTATCAAATTTTTCTTCTTTTTCTCTCTTTTTTTTCTCACAGTAAAACTAAAAGATTACAATGATTTTAAAGATAAAAAGCTTTGAAAAATGTTTTGATTGCAGTAGGTTTGTATGAATCTATGAGATATCCAGATGCCTCCTTTTATATGAAGAGATGGCATCCCAAGGAAATTAATCATTGGAATTAGGCAATGTGGATTCCATCTTCAAAGGATCAACGCAATACTTCTTAAGGAAAGATAAATCAAATTTGTCATCTGATTGATCATCTCCAAGGCATCTAATTGATCTTATAGATTTGTCCGTTGTGTGATTGATCTTCTTAATTTGAGTTGCTTTATTTATTTGCTTGATTGATTAATCCTTGATTGATTTTCCAAATTTCCTCAATCTTCTACTTTTATTCCATATTGGATGCTTTCCTTTCCTATTTGTCATCGGAACTTCAATCAGCATCTCATCTGGATCTTGATATATTTATTTTCATTTTGTGCTTCCCATCAGATTCTTTTTTAGCATCGTGCCAGATTTTGCTTTGTAGATTTTCATTGTTTCCTTTTTGATGTGTTCCTACAGTTTGTCATTAACCAAAATATTTTAGCACTAACAATCTCCCCCTTTTTGATGATGATAATATTGCATATGTAGTTAACTTCCCTGATAGAGCAGTCGACAGCTAGAGCTCCCCATGTCTAATAGCTTCAAGGAGATGATGCTCCCCCTGACTTCATGCATTCATTAGTTTACTTTATATTTTATTACTTCTTCCTCTTTGACATTAGCAAAAAAGAAACAATAACAAAACAAAAATGTAGAAGGAGAAACAGAACAATAAAAGGTGTTTTGCATATCAAAATAAGTAGTTCATATGCATAATAAATCATGCAGTCCACAAAAAAAATACATAGAAGTTTAAGGCACAAACAAAAAAGATTTCATCACACAGACAAGAGACATTTAGCCGCAAGGGTAGAGGAAGTAAGAGATGACATTTATGGTGGCAGTCTTTAAATTCTCAAACATATTGGTCAGATTGGTTGCCATAGCATCGAGCTATTTTGAATCCTTTGAGCAACCTTGATGGCTTCCTTGATAGTTTGAATGAGATGCAGACAAATCTTCCCCATATCAGTTCTAGTTTCTTTGGTGATATCTTTGACATTGTTCAAAGTTTCTATAATGACCTCAAACTTGAAGTGACAGGACATGATTAGGTCTTGCAGATTCTCAAACTTTATATCCATGCCTGTGATCTTGGCATGCAGATCTCCAATTACCTTTAGATCGAGAGGTGTAGAAGGAAAAGGTTCATTAGGAGAGTTGTCACCAGTCGGTTCATCACCATGACCAGAAAGGGGTTCAGACTTGAGGGACCAAGATTCATTAGAGAGTGAAAAGCCCATGCTACTAAAGGCCCTAGAATTATAGCATTACTTAATAACAAGGGGAGGGATGTTAGAGAGGCACACATTGTTTGCCTTGAGAATCTTAGAGATAAGCATTCCATAAGGAAGACTTTGAGAATCCAAAGTTGAGTCAGCCATATGAAGGAGTATGTAGAAGAAGAGTTTGATTCTTTTCTTAGATAGTAGATAGTAGGTGAAAAAGGTGTCTCAAGCAGAGAGGGTAGAGAGAGATTCAGAACGTGGAACAAGAGTTGTTGCCACAATGTGAGTGAGAACCCTGGCTTCAAAGGAGACATCCTTTGGGCCTAAGTTTGAGGGACAGGGACTAGAAGGTGAGGATAAGAGGGCCTTCTTGGCCTCTTCAAAGGAGACATCAAAATCAGAAGGCTAAGAGGTTTGGACTGGGAAAGAGAACCTAGAGCAATGTATCTCAAAAATTTCATCAAAGATATCAGGGTCAAGGAAGATCCTTTTCCCTAGAAATGGGGTTTTGATTTCACCAGGGTCCGAGGAGCGAAGATTTGCATAAAAAACCTTACCAGAGGTTCATAAACGATCTTGAGAAGAGATGAGAAAATCTTTTCCCATCTTTGAAACACAAAAAATTCCTTGATAAGATAGTGACTCATCATGAAGAAGTCCAAATACACAATACGTCCATGTACAATGGTCTTCGATTTAAGGGTCTGAAACAGGGATTCATTCGAGGAACTCCAGAAGTTTGTCTTCACATCAAATGAGCTTTCAATATTGAACTTGCATTTCTTCTTAGGGTTAGTAGGAGGTTGAGAGGGAACAGAGCATTTAAGGGGTGAAAGAGAGGAGTCGAAAGAGGCAGGGGAGGAGGAGGAGAAAGAATTTTCAAAGTCTACTAGAGCTGGAGATTGGGCTATGCCCTTTCCTTTGTCCTTGGAGCTTTTCCGGGGAGGCATTTTGAGAGACGAAGGGGATGAACGAAGAAGATGGAAAATTGAAGAAAAAACAAGTTAAAGGAATTTAAAGAGGGGAATGTAAAACGAAGAGAAAAAGGTGATAGGAATAAAGTGACAAGGCGGATACAAAAGGAAGGACACGTAATAAGTTGTCAAAGTAATTAATGCACATAATAAATATAGGGTAATCATTTAAGGTAAAAGAATCAATTAATGCAAAAACTGAATAATAACTATATTTAAAAAGATTTTGACACAATATTTAAAAAATTTCATAGATTGCAAAATCTTTCTTGAGACAAAGGTTTTGTAAAAATATCGGCAAGCTGATTTCAGTATTTATAAAATCAATTTCATATTACAATTTCAAACATGATCTCTAATAAAATGGTGTTTGATGTTAATGTGTTTAACCCTAGAATGATGAACAAGATTTTTTGATAGACAAATTGCACTAGAATTATCACATAAAATTTTAGCAGGATTAGCAACAATATCATAATCAACTAATTGATGAATAATCCAAAGAATTTGAGTGCAACACAAACCAATTGCCACACATTTTACCTCAGTGGTAGATATAAAAACACATTTTTGTTTTTTGCTATTCCAAGAGATGAGAGATCCCCCAAGAAATTGGTAGGATCCACTAGTATTTTTTTGATCAACTTTATCACCTGCGTAATCAGCATCTAAAACTCCCAAAAATCAAATGTAGATTAGTTTTTTTACTAGAGTCCAAATGAAGTAGTTTCCACCAGATATCGAATAATTCTTTTGATTGCAATCAAATGGGACTCTTTAGGAATATTTTGAAATCTAGCGCACTTACAAACACTAAACATAATATCGAGTCTAGTAGCAGTAAGTTAAAGTAATGAACCAATCATACCTCTATACTTAGATTCATCAATGCTCTTACCATTTTCATCCAAGTCTAGGCTGCATGAGGGGCTCATAGGGGTACTGATGGACTTTGAATTCTCCATTCCAAATTTTTGAATCAACTCCTTAGTATACTTACTTTGGCAGATGAAGATTCCATGATCATACTGAAAAATTTATAATCCCAAAAAGAAGGTTAGCTCACCCATAAGACTCATTTTGAACTCACTTTGCATGACATCAGCAAATTCCTTGCACAAGTTGTCATTAGTACTTCCAAAAGTAATATATATTTGAATAATAATATTATCAGAATAGGATTTTTTTAATGAAAAGAGTTGTGTCAATACTTCCTCTAGAAAACCATGGTTCAGCAAAAATCTACTTAGTCGATTATACCTAGCTTGTGGTGCTTTCTTGAGACCATATAGGGCTTTAGACAACTTAAAAATATGGTGAGGAAAATTTGGATGTCTAAAGCCTGTGGAATGTTTAACAAAAACTTCTTCTTCTACAAAACCATTTAAAAAGGCACTTTTGGCTTCCACTTGAAATAGTTTAAAACCTTTGAAAGCAACATAAGTTAAGAGTGTATGAATAGATTCTAACCTGGCAACATGAGCGAAAGTCTCATCATAGTCGACTCCCTCCTGTTGAGAGTAGTCTTGTGCTATATTCGTGCTTTGTTTCTGATAACTTTTCCATCATCGTTCAACTTGTTTCTAAACAACAATTTGGTTCTAATGATGGAAGTGCTTTCATGTTTGTTAACCAGAGTCCAGACTTGATTTTTCTCAAATTATTTAAGTTCTTCCTTCATAGCCTTGACCTATTCACTATCTTTTAGAGCTTCTTCAACTTTCTTGGGTTCTAGCTGCGAGCTAAGAGCTATATTGGCACTTTTTTTGCTTGAGGCTCTTGTTCTCATTTCATCACTTGCATTCTTAATGATGAACTTCTTTAGATAGTCAAGTTCACTTCTCTATTCATTTGGGACTAAATCAGTCACCAGTTGACTTTTATTTGATTAAGTCGACTGATCTTTCTCTACAGCTTCTTTTAAAGAAATAAATGCACTTTGGGAGTTGATAATTTCTTCATCGTTAGAGATACATCTTTTCTCAGAGGATTGATTAGATTTATCAAATACAATATGAACAGTTCTTCTACAACAAATGTATATTTATTAAATACTCTGTAAGATCTATTAGAATTAAAGTAGCTAAGAAAGATACCTTCATCGCTGTGGGGATCAAACATACTTAAATTATCCTTACCGTTGTTGTGAATGAAGCACTTGCAACCAAAAAGGATGGAAATAGCCAACGTTTGGCCTCTTACAATTTTATAGTTCACAAGGGGGGTTCTTCAAAATGGGTCTGATGAGACACTTGTTGAAGATGTGACATACCGTGCTTACAGCTTCAACCCAAAAATGATGAGGGAGATAATGGTTCTAGCCATGTATTAAAGAGTCCTTTTCTTTCTTTCAACCACTTTATTTTGCTGAGGAGTTCATAGAGCTGAAAAATTATGCTCATAACTTTTTCACTGCAAAAATTTTCAAAAGCTTTGCTTTCAAATTCTCCATAATGATCACTTCTAATAGATGTAATGTAGTAGCCTTTTTCTCTCTGAAATTTCTTACAAAATAACTCAAAATTCTTTAAGGTATCATCTTTGATAGCCAAAAACATTACCCAAGTAAACCGAGAATAATCATCAACTATGACAAAAACATACCTTTTTCCTCCAATGCTAGATATTCTAGTAGGACCAAAGAGGTCCATATAAAGAAGCTACGAAGGTTTAGTAGTAGAGACAATATCTTTATTTGCGAAGGAGTTTCATGCTTGCTTACCTAGTTGACATACGTCATAGATATGATCCTTGGTATAGTTAATTTTTAGAAGACCTATAACAAAATCAAGTTTAGCCAACTTTTCGATGAGTCTCATGCTGGCATGTCCCAACTTCCTATGCTAGATCCATGGATCCTCTGTCATAGAGGCTAGACAAATGTGCTCAGTAGCTCCTTTGATGGAATCCAGGATATACACATTTCTATCTCTGCTTCCAGGAAGAATCTTCTTTCCAGGGCTATCTTCAATGATGCATCCTGTTCTTCTAAATCTTACTTCCAGATCATAGTCGCATAGTTGATTGATGCTTAACAGGTTAAATTTTAGCCCTTTCACTAGATAAACATTAGTGATGTCACAAGATTCATTGAATGAGATTGTGCTAATGCTAATTACAGTTCTAGTTGAGTTGTCTCCAAAGCAAATTTTTCCTCCCTTATAGTCAGCTACAGATTTGAATAGAGATTTATTGCTCGTCATATGGTTTGAACATGTACTATCAAGATATCACTTCCCTTTGGATTTAGTGCGATGTTCCTGCAAGACAAGATCAATTTTGATTTTTAGGTACCCAAATATTTTTGGGTCTTTTTTGATTAGTCGTACCCTTGACCCTCCAAACCATATTAGAAGGCTTTGAGTGACGAAAATAACACCTAGAGTAGATGTGTCCAGATTTACAACAATAATGACATGATAGCTAACTAGGTTGATCAGAACAAGAATGACTAGTCAAATCATTTTGAGAATAAGTTGACTTGAAAGATTTATTGGGGCTACAATATTTTTGAACATTTTTCAAGCAATTTTTAAGATCAAAGTTTTCTTCATCCAGTAAATCTCGTTCAACAACACAAACTTCAAATTTAATTTCTAAAGCATTTTTCATCTTGTATGGATCTAAGATCTTCAAAAGATTTTGTTAAGTATATAATGACTCGATTTAGGAGATCTTTCAAATGAAGACAGTTATTGCCGAAATCATTACTTACCTGGTTGCTTTCATTTATAGCTATGAAGCAGACATTTATATTGTCTTCCTTATCATGTTCTGATATATCCTCATCACTCCAACTATTAAAGGCTCTATTTTTGAATTACCCTTGAGGATATCCTCTTTTGGTTTCTGGACATTCACTTGCAGTGTGTCTAAACTTACCACATTCATAGCACCTACCATTATTTCGATTGTAGTTAGTAATCTGTTTGTTTTTGGAATAGTTTTACTTACCTCTTCTTTGGTTTTTGTTGTGTCTAAAGGTTTTCATCACTGATTTTGGAATTAATGCAATCTCAATTTCATTTAGGTCTTCTTCATCATCTTGGATCTTATCAGTGGCTTTAAATGCAACTGATTTTTTTTGTTATCCTTTTTTCCCTTCTTATTTAGATGTATTTTCTCAAAAGCGATCAGATCACCTCTGACTTTATCATACATGATGTTTTTAAGATCCATGCTTTCAAGAGCCATAACTTTTGCATACCATTGAGGGGGTAGACTTCTGAAGATCTTTCTAATGTGCTTAATAGGAAGATATTCTTTGCCCGCAACCTTGAGTTCCCCAATGATTTTGCTGAGGCGAGCAAACATGCTTTTGACTAATTTACCTCCCTTCATTTGGAATAGTTCATACTCATATACTAGTTGACTGACAATAGTTTCCTTAACTTTGTCAGTTCCCTCATAGGCGACTTCCAGTTTATCCCACATTTCCTTGTCAGTTTCACAACTAGAGATCTTTTCATATTCTTTTTCATGAATGGCATTATAGAGAATATTCTTTTCCCTGGAGTTGATTTGAATTACTTCCATCTACTCATTTATGTAGCTCTCTAGACTAGGTATGATAGTTGTTTGGCTGGCTTCAGTACTTGTTTGACCTTCAGTTGTTGGTTTGGTCATAGGAATGGGGATGTCACCCAATTTGATAACTCTCTAGACCTCCAAATCATAGGATTTAATAAATATCTCCATTCTTATCCTTCAGTGTGAAAAGTATTTCCCATTGAAGTAAAGAGATCTGGTTTGAGAAGTTTCCTCTTGAAATAGAGCTCTAATTGTTTGCTATTGATTTACCATGATCTTTTCTCACCTATAGTTAGATAGAGAAATGTAGTGAGACCAAGCTTTGATACCAATTAAATGTGTAAGAGAGGGGTGAATTGAATTTTTTTCCTTCTTCTTGAATCTGCACTCAGTTAGTCATCAAACAGTTGACTAATTTATCATATAAGAATACAGAGTAATATAAAGAGAATAAAAGAAAATTTAATACCAGATGTTTTTATAGTAGTTCAGATTCAATGTGAATCCTAGATCCAGTCCCCTTGGGTTGCAAGAGATATCTCTTCAAGCTTTTTTGCAAAATGGGGGTTACAAGAATTGAAACTTAATCTACTCCCAATAATTTTCTTGACTCTTTTTCTTTTTGATACAATCCTCTCTATCAAATATTTATTCTTTTGCTCTCTTCTTTTTCTCTCACAATAAAGCTAAAAGATTATAATGATTTTAAAGATAAAGAGCTTTGAAGAATGTCTTGATTGCAGTAGGCCTGTGTGAATCTCTGAGATATTCGGATGCCTCTTTTTATATGAAAAGATGGAATCTCAAGGGAAATGATCCTTGGAATCAGGAAATATGGATTCCATCTTCCAAGGATAAGGGCAAGGCTTCTTAAGGAAAGATAAATCAGATTTGTCATTTGATTGATCATCTCCAAGGCATCTGATTGATCTTCTTGGTTTGTTCTTTGTGTGATTGATCTTCTTAATCTAAGTTGCTTTATTTATGTGCTTGGTTGATTGATCCTTGATTGATTTCCTAGATTTGCTCAATCTTCTACTTTTATTCCATATTGGATGCTTTCCTTTCCTGCTTGTCATCAGATCTTCAATCAATATCTCATATGGATCTTAATATATTTGTTTTCCTTTTATGCTTACCATCAGATTCTCTTTTAGCACCGTGCTATATTTTGCTTTGCAGATTGCCATTGTTTCCTTTTTGATGTGTTCAAGTAGTTTGTCATTAATCAAAATATTTTAGCACTAACATCAGTGATATGAAGTTATGTCACATCTTGTCTAACCTCCTTTCTTCAATACTTTTTCAGTCTACCTCTAACCTTCTGTGTAACCCTTAAGTCTAATCTCTCGCACCTCCTAACAGACACGTTGACACACCTCTTCTACATATGTCTAAATCATCTCAATCTCGTTCCCTCATCTTATCTATTGCAGAGGCCACCCCTACATTCTCCCGAATAACCTCATTCCTAATCTTTTCACACCTATTATGCCCACACATCTATCTCATCATCCTCATCTCTGTAACCTACATATTCTGAACATGCAACTTTTTTGACTGACCAGCACTCCAATCCATAAAGCAAAAATGATCTAACAACCATTCTATAAAAACTACCTTTAACTTTTAGTAGTATCTTCTTATCACATAATACTCTAGAAGTAAGCCTCTATTTCATTTATGCTATGATAATATGATGGTTGACATCATCATCGATATCACTACAACTCTGGATGATGGACCCAAGATATTTAAAACTTTTTCTCCTAGGAATAGGTTAAGTGGCAAGTCTCACTTTCATGTCTGTTTCATCGCTTGCATTACAGAGCTTGCACTCCAAGTATTCTGTCTTGGTCCTGCTCCATTTTCTCCAGAGTATGTCTCCAAACCTATAACATAGCATTTATTATTAATTACTGCTAAGTTATATGCAAATAGCATATACTATAAAATCTCATTTTGAATAGACCATGTCAGCTCATATATCACTAAGACAAAAAGAAAATGGCTCAACACAGATCTTTGATGAAGTTTCATCTCAATAAGAAAATACTCTGAATCTTCTTTTACAATTCTTACCCGAGTTTTGACTTCATCATTCATGTCATTTATCACCATAATACACACTATTAGAACACATTTTGCCTCTATACACCTCTATAAGATATCCCTTAGAACTTTGTCATAGGATATCTCGGGAGGACACGTTTTGTCTCTAGACACCTTTATAGGTATGGACACTTTGAATTTATGGTAATGTCATTTGGATTAACTAATACTCCGATTGTATTTATGAATCGAGTGTTCAAGCCTTTTCTTAATAGCTTTGTGGTCGTTTTCATTGATTATATTCTTATTTATTTTTGGAGTGAGTGGGAGCATATGGATCATTTGAGGTTAGTTCTTCAAATGTTGAGAGGGAAGAAGTTGTATGCTAAGTTTAGCAAATGTGAGTTTTGGTTGGGTGAAGTAGCTTTTCTCGATCATGTGGTGTTCGGTGATGGTATTAAGGTTGACCCAAAGAAGATTGAGGCCGTGAAGAATTGTCCTAGACCATTGACTCCTTTGGATATTTGGAGTTTCCCTAGGTTGGCTGGTTATTATAGGAGGTTCATTGAAGGATTCTTATCTATTGCATCTCCATTGACTAAGTTGACCCAAAAGAAGGTTAAGTTTGTGTGGTCGGATGAATCTGAGAAGAGTTTTCAAACCTTGAAGGATCGACTTACATTGGCTCCTGTTTTGACTTTACCAAATGGCTTAGATAGGTTTGTGGTGTATTGTGATACTTCTCAGATTGGGCAGGGTTATGTACTTATACAACATGGTAAGATGATAGTGTATGCATCAAGGCAATTGAACGTACATGAGTGTAATTACCCCGCTTATGACCTTGAGTACCGGCGGTGGTATTTGCCTTGAAAATATGGAGGCACTACTTGTATGGGGTGCATACTAATGTTTGCATTGATCATAAGAGTTTACATACGTGTTCACTCAAAGGGATCTTAACTTGAGGCAAAAATGAGATGGTTGGAACTCCTAAAAGACTATGATATGAGTGTACAATATCACCCCATCAAGATGGATATTGTAGCCAATGCTCTTAGTAGGCTATCTATGGGGAGTGCGGCTCATGTTGATGAAGGAAAGAAATAGTTGGCAAGAGATGTTCACCATTTGGATAGGTTGGGTGTTAGGTTGGTTGACTCTAATGGTGGTGGTGTTTATGTTCAAAATGGGGCCTAATCCTCAGTGGTTATTGATGTAAAGGCCAAGAAAGATCTAGATCCATCATTGGTTGAGTTGAAGAAATTAGTCATCGAAAAGAAGATAGAGATTTTCTCCCGAGGGGGAGATAGTGTACTTAGATATCAAGATCGGTTATATGTTCCAGACGTGGACAATCTTAGGAGGGTGATCATGAGTGAAGCTTATAACTCTCATTATTCTATTCATCTGGGGTCTACTAAGATGTATCACAATTTGAGGGAGGTGTATTAGTGGAATGGTATGAAGAAGAATATAGCCAAGTTTGTATCTGAATACCGTAATTGCCAACAAGTGAAGGTAGAGCACCAAAGGCTTGGTAGTTTGACTTAAGACATTGAGATTCCTACTTGGAAATGGGAAGATGTGAACATAGACTTTGTAGTAGGTTTACCCTAAACTCAAAGGCAATTTGACTCCAGTTGGGTTATCATTGATCGAATGACTAAGTCGGTTCATTTCCTACCGGTCAAGACTACTTTTAGTGCCAAAGATTATGCAAGGTTGTACATCCAAGAGTTTGTGAGGTTGAATGGTGTGCCTAGGTCTATCATATCGGATTGTGGTACCCAATTTACTTCTCACTTTTGGAGGTCGTTTGAGAGGGCTCGGTACTAAGGAAAAGTTGAGCACCGCCTTTCATCCTCAAACTGATGGACAAGCTGAGAAGATAATCCGAAGCTTGGAGGACATGTTGAGGGCTTATGTGTCAGAGTTCAAGGGTAATTGGGATATCCATCTTCTACTCATTGAGTTTGCCTATAATAATAGCTTCCATGCTAGCATTGGTATGGCTTCATTTGAGGCTTTGTATGGTTGGAGTTGGAGGTCTTCGGTGGGATGGTTTGAGTTAGGAGAAATGGCTTTGATCGGCCCAATTTTCATGGTGGAGGATACGGAGAAAGTGAAGTTGATTAGGGAGAGGTTAAAGATGACCCAAAGTCACCAAAAGTCCTATTCAGCTATTAGGAAGAGAGACCTTGAGTTTCATGTTGGTGATTGGGTGTATGTGAAGGTCTCACCTACAAAGGGTATGATGCGTTTTGGTAAGAAGGGCAAGCTAAGTCCCTGGTATACAGGCCCTTATGAGATTGTGGATCGGATTGGGAATATAGCTTATAGGTTGGAGTTGCCTCTAGATTTAAGCTTTATTCACCCAGTCTTCCATGTATCTAAGTTGAGAAAATTGGTTGTTGATCCTAGTACTATTGTGCCTTTGGAAGGTATGGAGGTTGAGGACACTTATCTTATGAGGAAATTCCAGTAGAGATTTTGGATAGGCAAGTAAAATGGCTTTGTAACAAGGATGTCACTTTTCTTAAGGTGCTTTGGATAAATTAACGCGTGGAGAGTGCTACATGGGAGGTGGAGTGGAATGAAGAAGCGATATCCCCTTATTTTTCAATCTACTCAAGCCTAAGGTATTAGGTTCTTCCTTTTCCAAGTGGTCCTAATTCTTTCAATCTTGAGTTTCATGATATGACATGCATACATATGCACCAAAACAATTTTCATGATTGTTTTGAATGATTTGAAGACATTTTAATATGAGTTTTAATGACCTTATGATTTTCAAGTGATGAAAATGTATTTTACCTTGTGTTTGTATGTTTCATGTTCTAACTCAAGCCTATCAAGCCTTGTTCTTGCACATTCGAGGACGAATGTTTATGTGACACAGTATTTTACCTTGTGTTTGTATGTTTCATGTTCTAACTCAAGCCTATCAAGCCTTGTTCTTGCACATTCGAGGACGAATGTTCCTAAGGGGGATATGATGTAAGGACCCGAATGTTGTACAACCTAGTTAGAGCTTGGAAATTTCAGTTTTGGGAAGTTTTAGACCAAGGGGACGCTCCGTGGAGCTCTCACGGTCCGTATGTGGTCACATGGCCCGTGTTAGCTTCCATGAAGTGGACCTTGGCCTTTTGAGGGTGTTTGGATCTTAAACACGGAGTTTCAAACTAAGGCACACCACATATGGACCCCTCACGACCCGTGTGACACCTCACGGCCCGTGTGGTGGCCCTTCACAGGTTTGGGATCAAGTAAAGTCACATGGCCAAGTACACGGCCAGTGTGAGGTGACATGGCCCGTGAAGCCTCTCGTATGGCTTTTGGAGTGAAATTTGTCTAAGTTTTAAATCACCATCTCAGAACTTTATCGTGAGAATCTTTCTAAGGAAGGGGACATAGATGGGTACACGACCCGTATGGCTTCACACGGCTCGTGTGACTCTCCATTTTGATGATTTCGTCAAATTTTTCTAAGTATAAGGTTATCATTTCGAACCTTCGTCAAGCATAATTTTTCTAATTGTTGGTTCACGAATGAGTATACGGTCCGTTGGGTGTGTCACGGACCATATAGCCTCCCTTGAAATAGCCTCCCTTGAAGTGACGATGTTCAATTTTTTAAACTCGTTTCATTAATGGTATTTTCATAGATTTTAAGGGTCTCTTATGACTTCCTATGATACCTAAAGACTTCCTAATGACCTAAACTCTATTCCTAACAATCAAATTCATTCCTCACATTTGAAATTTCTCTTAAGTCTCTTTTAAAGAACTCTTGTAGGTCTTAAGTGTTAGAACAAATGCGTATAAACGTAGGGAAAATAACAAGAGCGAACACAGAATTTAACGTGGTTCACCGACAATGCATTGGCTACGTCCACGGGTAGAGAAGAGATAGTTTTATTGATTTGAGGTGTTATCAGAATACAATATATCTCAAGCTAGGTTACAAGGCCTATATATATATATAGGCCTTCTGAAAACTGAAACGGAGAAGTCCACAAAACAGGCCCAAAACAGAAAACCTAAGCCCGTGTGTGGAAACAGATTCAAGGTATAAATCTAATAAATCTCCACCTTGACTTGAATCCTCTCATCAACAACAGAAAACATACAAATGTATAATCAGTAGTACCAGACATCACTTCTCTGCCTCAGATTATTGCCCCAAGAGGCAATCAACAACTTCTCACGTTTAGCAAGTCCAGATAGTGTTGGAACTTGCTATGTGGAACAAGCTTGGTGAGTATATTAGTCATAGACCTTCTACTATCAACATCTCCAGCATAATCAGAATCAAAATAACCAGTAACTAAACACTGTGTATCACTTCCATAAACAAGACCAATATCAGAAGTACCCCTATGGTACCAAAAAATCCTCTTCACAGCTTGCCAGTGTTCATTGCCAGGTTGTGACATAAACCTACTAACAACACTAACAACATGTGCAAGATCAGGCCTAGTGCAGACCATAGCATACATCAAACTCCCTACTGCACTAGCATATGGAACTTGAGACATGTATTCCTTTTCTTCAGCAGATTTTGGAGCAAAGGCAACAGACAAATGAATATTTGAAGCACATGGAGTATCTAAGGGTTTAGCATTAGACATACCTAATCTGGATAATATCTTCTTAGTGTAACCTTTATGTGACACAAAAAGTTTCTTCTGATTTCTGTCCCTATAGATTTCCATCCCCAAAGTCTTCTTTGCAGTACCCAAATCCTTTATCTCAAATTCGGCACTCAAAAGACCCTTAAACCTCTGAATATCAAACTTGTTCTCAGCAGCTATTAACATATCATCAACATACAAGACTAGATATGTTTTCTTCTGCTACAGCAGCAGAACTAGATTTTTTTTGCTGCTTCTTTTTCTTAGGACAATCGATTTTCCAATGCCCCTTTTTTTGCAGTAATTATAGATATCGGTAGGTTTAGGACCCTTGGAAATAGATTTTTTTAGACTTCTTCCCTTTTGAGTTTCCCTGACCCTTAACCTACGATGTTGCTACTAACCAAGTAGCCTGTTGTCTATAACAGTACCAGTCGCTTTATAATGCAGTTCTCTAGTATGGATGGATGACCTAACTTTCTCGAGAGTTATAGTATCTTTACCAATAGAACGGCCATCTCAGCATTTTCGGCATCAGTTGCCTTCTTTGACAACGACGTTCAGAGCCCTTGTTGCTTCAACAGAGCCTGCATCTTGATTTACCATAAACTGAAACTATTTTTTTCGATGAACTTGTTGATCTTTATTTTTTTACAACGGCATCCAGAGCCCTTGTTGCTTCAACAGAGCCCGCATCTTGATTTGTCATAAATTGAAACTATTCCTTCCGGTGAACTTGTTGATCTTTATATTCAACGCAGACATCATTTTGATCAAGAAACAGATCTGGCTCTGATACCAGTTTGTTAGAACAGATGCGTATAAACGTAGGAAAATTAACAAGAACGAACACAGAATTTAACGTGGTTCACCGATAATGCATCGGCTACGTCCACGGGCAGAGAAGAGATAGTTTTATTGATTTGAGGAGTTATCATAATACAATATATCTCAAGCTAGGTTACAAGGCCTATATATATAGGCCTTCTGAAACTAAAACTGAAACTGAAACGAAGAAGTCCACAAAACAGGCCCAAAACAGAAAACCTAATCCCGGTATGAAAATAGATTCAAGGCATAAATTTAACATTAAGCTTGGGGATCACGAAAAGACTTTTTCTTCACCAAATTTCTTCTTGAATCTTCTTCATTATCTAAGGTATGAGGGTTTGATTCTTGGTCCCTTTCAACCAAGAAGACCCAAAACCCTTTTACTTGAATTTTCATGAATTTTAGCTTAATTTGAATATGGGTTTTCAATATTATGGTTTCAATTAAAGTATGAGCTATGCTTTATTTGTGATTTTACATTGATTTAAGCCCTAATATGATGGTTTGCATTGAGATTATGCAATTATGAATGTGCATGTTCCCTTTAAAGCTTAATTTGTGCATCGGTAAACTATATTATGTTTTAACTATGAATTTTACTTATGTCTTTACTTAATTTTCATAATGTATTATTGATTTGAGTTTGAATCTCCATTACCCATGTTATTCTCTTGTCATACATAACATATGCATTCATGAGCATTGGATTAATGAAATTATCGATGGATTAAGCTCACATATATTTTTTTTATATGAAATGAAGTTTGGTAATTTAAGCTCACATATTGGTTATGACTAGAATGTGATCACATAAATATCTATTATTATTGACTCTTTGAGCATATCGGGTGCTTGCACCATATTGTCATATACATAAGCTATTCCTATGCATGAGTATCATGATTATGAATAATGATTTGGCTTTTGAGCCCAAGTACGAAGAATTATGAAATATGTTTGGCTTTTATGCCTAAATGTGCATTGAAATAAATTGAAATGCTTGCCACTTTTGAAATCATTTATATATGAGTATTCTTGTAGGTGTTTGACTTGCATCGATGTATTGGGGGTGTCAGGGCTATCACCAAGGGTCCTCTCCCTTTCCTTGAACTATATGCCAGCATAGGAATGGTAGCCATCACCAAAATGACGAGGTCGTAATAGATGGTTATTATTTTATTGATATGATATAAAATGATAATAGAAATCTTTTCGAAATGACCGAGTCGTAAGAAAGGTAGCCATCACATACAAAATGATCGGGTTATAAGGTGTGGTGTATATTACCTTTGACAAGTAATCTTCTCCAACCGGATGGGAGGTCAAGATCGGGCAAATTCAGGCAATAGCTCCATGAGTTTGAGATGTCAGTTAAGGTCCTATCCCCACTATATCTGAGCTTTATTGCATTTCATGTATCATAAATTTCATAACATATTGTTATATACTCTTCTTTGGATATATATATATATATATATATATATATATATATATATATATATATATATATATATATATATATATATATATATATATATATATATATATATATATATATATATATATACTTATCATCTAACATTGAATGCAGGTTTGATAAGTCATATGTATTGCATGCCCGCATACTTAGTACATTCTAATGTACTAACGCATACTTTTCCCTACATAATCTTGTCATGTAGGGATCAAGAACTATGATCATCTACCGTACGACGTCTAGCTTATATCTCAAGTTTTGCTTGTTGTGGTGAGTCCTATTTTCCAAGGAC
Organism: Solanum virginianum; assembly: GCA_000787875.1. Classification (NCBI taxonomy): domain Eukaryota; kingdom Viridiplantae; phylum Streptophyta; class Magnoliopsida; order Solanales; family Solanaceae; genus Solanum; species Solanum virginianum. The sequence goes on along the minus strand of BAUE01049052.1, from coordinate 5,826 downwards.
AAACCACCATCCTTCTACTTGTGGTGCTTTTACTTATTTTATTTACTTTGAGAGTAAGCCCGGGGCTAGAGACAATGTTGGACATCTTGTAAACTCCTTTACGATTACATGCTAAGTGTTGTGATTGGAGGTTTGATTATGGTTTTGGCTATCTAATGGTTATCGTTATATGATTTTGTTACGAGCTTATGAAATATTTCTATGTTATGTTGTGAAAGATCCTGAGTTCTGAATTGCCCCCATAGCGTGAGTCATACTTACCCCGCCCCTTAATATTTATGTGCTCCATACTTTGTGAATACATGTTTCTCCTATTTCCTATAACATCCCCATAGCACGAGTCATTTTCTCCTGTCCCTTACACTTATATATTTACTTTTCGATTGCACTTTTGAACCGATGATGTGAATATGGATACAATGAGGCTTGTTTAGGGACTCTCAGGTTCTCATTCGCCATGTCACCCCTAGGCCTTAGGTACGGGTTGTGACAAACCCATATGCTTCGGGTAGAGCTGTCAATACGGGTTGACCTACCCTATTAGTGCTAGCCCATACAGGTTTTGGAATTTGACAGGCCAGGCCGAGCTGACCCATTTTTTTCATGGGCTAGAAAATAGTTGGCCCAGCTCATTAGTATGTGAGTTGCAAGCCTTTTCGAGTAGGCCCATATTTTTAGAAGTATATTTTTTTAACAAATTTTTAAATTAAATTATAATTTAAAAATATTAAAATAAATAGCAATAGGATAATATTACATCGTATTAGTGTTACTACTACATATTAAAAAAATATAATTTATATCTTTTAAAATAAATAGCAACAAGACAATATTACATGGTATTAGTGTTACTATTACATATTATAAAAACATAATTTGTATCTAAATTTTAATATTTAAAATGTTTAAATGAAATTTGAGTTGGCACTCTTATTATTTTTAATACTCTATTTTATTTTTATTTTTAATTATCTTTTAATTCAGCCCAAGGGCTGGCCCAACCCATATTGCAAAAGTCTCACAAATCAGCAGACTTATTCTGGCAGAGTTAAAAAGCCCATTTGTTAAATGAGCTCCAAAAATCTTAGCCCAACCCTACTAAATCACGGGTTAGGCCAGACCAGCCTAACGGGCCTAGCCCATATTAACAACTCTAGCTTGAGATAATATCACTCTTCTATCCTTAACTTTCTTTATAGTTAATATTTAATACTTATTAGCGACTAACTACTATAATATTGCTTTAATAGTTTTTAAGAAGGCCATCAAGATTCATTCCTACATTAGTGTCATGACCCGGACCTAGGGTCTAGGAGTGGCATAGCAAATGGGAACCCGAGAGTCCCCAAATAAGCCTTAAAATATCCATATTAACATCATCAGTTCGAAAGCGTATACAAATAGTGAACACATAGTTCTAAGGGACGAAAAAGTAGGACTCACGCTATGGGGATGTCATAGGAATATGGAGTAACATGGATTCACATAACAGATTAACACATAAGAACTAAGGGGTGGGTAAGTATGACTCACTCTATAGGGGCAATTCGGGACTTAGGATCTTTCACATTTCCAAATCATAATCCATATCATAACACTCATGATCTATTGGGGCAATTCGGGACTTAGTATCTTCCACATTTCCATATCAAAACACACATACTTATCATAATTCCCTGTCAACCTATAATAGTCATATCCGATAGATAGCCATAATCATAAACTCCAAATACAACATATAGCATATATCCGTACAAGAGTCTACAAGATGTCCAACAACGCCTCTATTCATAAGATAGGATGGGAGCCAAGACATGTCCCAGGCTCATCCTCAAGGTAAATAGAAAAGTGGAAGTAACATAAGGTGGATTGATGGTGGCTTTTCCTTAGAAGATAGGACTCACCACAATACTTTCTCAAATCTGACCTAGCCGTCAAACGGTGGATAAAAGTAATCTCCGGTCCCTACATGGTTAGATCATGTAGGCAAAAATATGTGTTAGTATGTTTGAATGTACTACATATGCGGCATGCAATGCATATGACTTATCAAACTTGCATTCAATGTTAGATGACAAAAGCACATAATATAGAAATAAGCATATATCCAACGAAGAGTAGTATAGCAGTATACCATGAAATTCATGATGCATGAAATGCAATAATGCTCATATGTAGTGGGGATGTTACCTCAACTGACAAACGTAAGACCAAGCGAGCTATTGCTTGGAATCCCGATGAAATCCCCTCACTAGTAAAGAGGTGATCTACTTGCCAAAGGTAAATCATATTTCACCTTACGGGCACCTACATTTTATATGAAGCAATCTTCGTTATAGGAACCCCCATTTCGGATAGGATTTTCACATTATATCATATCGTATTATTCTTCTCCTCACGGGCACCCAATTTTGGAGAATTAACCTTTCTTACGGGCACTTTCATTTCAAATAGGATTTTCATATACATATACCTATGATTGGCTCATAGTTCAAGGAAAAAGAGAAGGCCCCTCAATCCATTAGTGCTAAGTCAAACATTCCACATAAATACTTATAAATGTACATGCTTTCAAAGAGGCAATAGTCATTTCAAATCATTTCAATGCACACTTAAATTCAAAAGCCAAACATATTTCTCATACATTCATAATTAAGCTCAAAAACCAAATTATAATTCATTATCATGATACTCATGCATAGCAATAGCTCATTTACATATACGAGATGGTGCAAGCACCCAAAGTGTCCAAAGAGCCATAACAATAGACATTTATGTGCATATTCTTATTATAACCATAATCTTATCAAAATCATATACATAAACATAATTGGCCTTAATACACTTCATAATTTTCATAAAATCCATAGTTATGTATGCATATGCCATGAATGAGGTGAGATTAGCATAGGTAATAGAGAGTTAAACTTAAATCAACAATGCAATATGAAATCCAATTAAAAACATAAGTAAGATTCACATTTAAATAGTTACATAGATTACCCATGCACAAATCAAGAATGCTAATCCTCTCAACCAAATGGATTTCAAGTAGATTTGCAAAGTTTGGGAAAAAATGTTGCTAGTTTCTTATTTTAGCCCACGTTTGGAAAGATGTTGCTCGGGCACTTAAAATTTATGGTCCTTTAACAAAAGTGCTTCATTTGGTAGATAGGGAGAAAAAAACCATCGATGGGCTATATTTATGAAGCAAGCAATGGACAGAGCTAAGGAAGTTATTGAGTGGACCTTTAGTGGAGTTAAGAAGCAATATGAGAAAGTATTTGAAATCATTAATTCAAGGTGGATTGACCAACTTCATCGGCCTTTGCATGCTGCAAGCTATATTTTGAATCCAAAATTATTTTTAAAGCTCATAATGATGGCACCATACATCAAAATGTGTAGATGAATTATCATGTATGTGAAGATGAACCCCGATATAACAACACAAGATTTACTAGTCGCTGAGCTTCCTAGGTACAAAAATGTCGAGGGACTATTTGGTTATGGTCAGGCTCAAAGAGCCAAAGACACAAGGTTACTAGGTAAGTGAGTAGATTTAGTTCTTATATTTATAATATAGGTTTACTTAATTTATGTGACTTATTTATACTTATTATTATTATTGTTATTTTATAGTTGAATGGTGGTCACTATTTCATAGTCAAACTCCAAACTTGCAAAAGCTTGCCATGAAAGTGTTAAGTCTAACTTATAGCTCATCTGGTTATGAGCAAAATTAGAGTGTGTTTGAACACGTAATCATATATTAATATTCATATTATATTATTATTAATACTTGTTAGTTAATATCTACTACTTATGTGCAGATATATTCTAAAAAGAGAGATAGGCTTGCACTATCGCGTCTTAATAATCTAGTGTACATTGAGCATAATTTTTCATCCATAGACAGATGGTTAGACAGAGCATACAATTCAGACATTAGAGGATATGTTGAGAGTCTGTGTTCTTGATTTCAAAGGAAATTGAGATGATCACCTACCATTGATTGAATTTGCATATAACAATAGTTATCATGCAAGCATTCAAATGCCTCCCTATGAAGCCTTATATGGGAGGAGATGTAGATCACCAATTGGGTAGTTCTAGGTCAAAGAAGCAGAGTTATTTAAGCCTAATCTTGTCCATTAATCAATGGAAAAGGATAAGGTCATTAAAGAAAGATTGAGAACAACACAGAGTCGCCAGAAATCCTACACCAATGTGAGGAGTAGAGATTTCGAGTATAAGGTAAATGATTGGGCATATTTGAAAGTATCACCTATGAAGGGTGTCATGAGATCTGGAAAGAAGGGTAAATTGAGTCCATGCTATATTGGACCTTATTATATTGTGAAGAGGATTGGGAAGGTTGCTTATGAATTAGGGTTGCCTTCTGAGTTAGATGGAATCCATCCAGTGTTTCAAGTGTCGATATTGAAGAAATATTTGAGAGATCCTTACTTGGTGATCCCTGTAGAGAGTAGTGGAGTGAAGGATACCTTGACCTGCGAAGAAATTTTGGCCCAAATCCTTGATCATTAGATTCACAAGTTGAGAACTAAAGAGATAACCTTAGTCAAGGTCCTATGGAGAAATCAATTTGTTGAGAAAGCCACATGGGAAGCTGAAGAAGAGATGAAAGTAAAATATATACACCTATCCATGCCAAATAATAAAAATGTTGAAAGTAATTTCCTTACCCTTAACCAAATTGATTTTCTTTTCATGAGTTATTGTTTATTCGTGAGTTTGAATAGAGATAGTTGATAGTGATGAGGATTCGAAAGTTTACTTGATAGATGTGAATATTGAGATAAGTTTTGAGTCTATTCATGCCTTGATATCCACCTTTACAAATAATTCGAGGATGAATGATCCCAAGGGAGAGATAATGTAACACCTAATAAAATTACCAAAATATCTCTAGAATAGAGATGTGCGTGTAATGCATCTTTCCATGCTCAGTTTGCAAATCTGAGACCGAATATGCAATTAGCATGGAAAATTGAGTGAGAAAATAGTCTCGTTCAGATTTTAGAGTTATCAGATCAAAAAATAATTTTTTGATCCGAGATAAAAAATAGTGTTGGTGCGCGCCCAAGGCACGACGTTCCTGGGATGCGGACTAACACTTACATTTTTTAAAAAAATTTTGACGAGATTTGAAAAATCATTTGGAAAATTTTTAGGAAAAAATTGTATATGTCCACGCCCAGTCCGCAACTTCAATTTGAGGGGTATTCTGATAAATTCTCAACTCATCCTAAACTCTAAACACGATTAAATTAGGTCATGTTGATGCATAAATAAGGTTTAAAACCTCATTCTAAGTCCTTTTCTAAACACTTGAAAGACTAACTGTTAGAACTCACATTTTGATATATTGGATTAAGTATGAACAAACTTGAATTACATCATGTATTTTCCCCTTGGATGATAACATTTCTGTTAGAACTCACATTTTGATATATTTGATTAAGTATGAACCTGGGATCTCTGGTGCTGTGTTGGAAAAAATTTGGAGGATGTTAGGACCCTCATTTTCTGCACGTGAGTTAATTAGGAAATTTTGAGCATATAGGGTGATATGCAAGTGTTTCGGGATTATTACTATTATTATTTGAATGCAATACATGTGTTCACAATTCATGCAAGATAACATGCAAAACGTTCAAGAAAATTCTAGGCCTCCTAAAACACTATCGAGTGGAAAATCTAGATTGAAGATTTAAATCGGAACCAGTATAGGAGGTGTATGTATTTTATTAAGTGTGATTATAGGTGTAAGGGCAAAATGGTCCTTTTTAAGTGTTAAGG
>BAUE01049152.1:0-44610 GCA_000787875.1 Solanum virginianum | reverse complement strand
CCAACTTGAATTTTTCCCTTAACAAATTACAAGAGAAATTTATTTCATTAGGTTGCCAAAATATGAGAAAGACTTGGATTAAAGTCAAAAGAAACTTGTAGAGAACTTGGATTAGTGAATAGTTCTCATTCACACCTCGATAGCATATGGACAATATTTCACAATTTTCCACTTGGTATTTTATTGATGGGAGGATTTTTATCAAAGGAACAAAGGATAACATTTCTCAATATAAGTGCTCATTAGTCTTGTTCTTGAATATTCACAACTTAATCTTGTACCAAACTTTCTAATAATAATACTTTGGTCCTAAATTTTCTAATATTGCCACTTTAATCCTTAATTTTCGTAATTATTCCAATATACAAAATAAGGGTTCTACCATGGTTGGTGATGGTCACACCTATCACCCTAGTGAATGAGAAATAAGCCCCTCATTTAGGTTGGTGACAATCGCACCTATCTGACCCTAGTGAATGAGTATAAACCCCCATCTGGGTGGTGATGATCACACCCATCACCCTAGTGAATGCGTATAAAACCCCTTCCGGTTACCCAAAACTTTTCCCCTGGGTTAGGCATGGTTTATGCAACACTTTATGTAGGATTCATCATAAGCTCTGATGCAATTCCTCATATAGTAATAAACATGTTCATAAGCTCATTTCAGCATCATTTCATCATCGTATAATGATCATAACATCATTCTTATCATATATCATACTTTGGACCTTCAATTTGTGAAGAAATCATAACTGGATATTTTATCAAACACTTGACTGGTGTGAAATGGTAGTATAAGACCATGCAATTTATAGATAAAATCATGCAAGAAAATCAGTGGTAAAACCTTTAATCAACACCTTGCAGTAAATTTAAAGCTCATATCAAAATCCCTCATCAAATTCAATATTTGATCCAAGATTTGAAACTTAAATCATGCTAAAACAACCATACTTTCATGTATTAAAATCACTTTGTAGTAAATTTCTCAATATACAAGACCCACATGTAAAATTATCTTTAAATCATGCATTGTTAAGTAAAGTAAGGTTTAGGCACCATGGGTGAAAGGACCCAATGTTTCAACACCACATACCTTAGATTTGGAGAAGTTCTTGGTGAAGGTTGACAATGGAGACTTGAAGCTTGAAGAGAATCCTTAAATTCGGATGAAGGTTTTGGGACATGGTTTTTTAGAGTAGAATAAGACTAAGTGTGGGAATGAGTTTTGAGAAATGTTTAGAGTGATATAAGAGTAAAATCATTCTTAAGTATAAGTGAAAACACGCTTGAGAAATTTTGGCCCAATACTTAGAAAAAGTATTGAATAGGCTAAAAAAGAACAGCGCCTAGATACACATTTCTGCGTCGCCTCTGCGATGCGAAAACTCTAATTACGCTGCTCTGACGCGGAAAGCTCTCAGGAAATTGCACCATGTGCAATTTCATAAATCTATTTCTTCGCTTTATTATCAAGGTTAGACCCCTGTCACTCTAATTTAGACCCCTTGAACAAGAATATCAAGTCAATTTTTAGAAAACCAAATGGATTTTTAGATATAAAGAAATCAAAATTTTGGGCATTCTGAGGTATGTTTTTGGGCACTTTTTAGGGTCATTTCAATATCTCCCCCTTGGGAATATTCATTCCTGAATGTAGAAGAGATGTACAAGACAAAAGTGATCATGAACAAATCAGCCTCAACAAGAATGCAACATAACATATGAAACACTATTTTCAAATTCTCAACATAAGTGTAAAATCATCATAAGTTTACCAACTTAAACCTGAATACATATGAATGACTTAGGGGCTGAAATGTAAGACTTGAAGTCACATATGGAACTTAGGAGTAGTACCTTAGGCTTGAATGGAGTGGAAGAGATAAGGGTACTGCTTTTGCATGTCCACTTCCATCACCCAAGTATCACTTTAGACTTCTTGGTTCTTCCAAATGACATTAATGGATGCTACCTCCTTGTTTCTAAATCTCTTTACTTGCCTATCCAAGATATGAACCGGCACCTCCTCATAAGTTAAGTTATCCTCTACAACACCCACAACATCAAGAGGCATAATGGCATTAGGATCACCAACATATTTTCTCACCATAGAGACATGGAATACCGAATGTACAAAATTCATTTCACTAGGCAACTTCAACTCATAAGATACCTTGCCAACCCTCTTTATCACCTCATAAGGACCAACATACCTTGGAATCAACTTCCCCTTTTTGCCCAATTAGACCACACCTTTCATTGGAGAAACCTTCAGATAGACCCAATCACCCACTTGGAATTCTAGGTGTCTTCTCCATACACCGACATAGCATTTTTGATGACTTTGGGATGCCCTTAATCTTTTCCTAATCATCTTAACCTTCTCAAGAGTATCATATGCAAAGATGAGACCAAGCTAGATTTCCAAGGTACAAACCCCTCGGTAGGTTGGTGATGATTGCACCCATCACCCTAGTAAATGAGAAATAAACCCCTCATTTAGGTTGGTGATTATCATACCCATTACCCTAGTAAATGAATACAAACCCCCATACGGTTACCCGACTCTTTTCCCCCCAGTTGGGCATGGTCTATACAACCCTTTATATAGGATTCATCATAAGCTCTGATGCAATACCTCATAAAAGAATAATCATGTTCATAAGCTCATGTCATTATTATTTCATCATCATATTTGTAACCTACGTCATGGCTTATAGATTGAACTATAGCCAATAAATGGTCTCGTACTGCATCAGAATCGGCAACATCTGTACTTTCTTTCCAAAATCAAGGGTAACCTAGAATCCTGTAAATATAACATAAAAATATATAAAACCAACTAATATCGAATTGAGAACACGCAAATTTTCAAGTTTTAAGCATCAGGAGTGTTATATTTTGATAGCACATCAGGGCCAATTGATGGTTCTTATCGTCTAGGACAGAGCCTAAAGGGTGAAGATCGAGTTTAACTTAGCAAAGTAGACTCCTCTTAGCTCAATATTGAGTGAACAAAGGATTTCATATAATAGTCTGCATGGTATTATGTGAAATGACCCTCAAAAAATGTGCCCAAAAATGTGCCTCAGAATGCCCAAAATTGTAAATTTGATATAGCTCAAAATCTGTGAGTGATATCAAAAATTCAACTTCATATTCTTGTTCAGGTGGTCAAAATCAGGAGGAAAAGGGTCTAACCCTAATTTTAAAGCAACCGTATCAAAATTTAAAAATTGCAAAAACATAATTTAGGAGGGTCAACATTAAAGGGGAATATCTTTTAGCACACAAAGAATTGGGTGGTCCATGACCTACCAAGTTAATGAACTTTGAATTAGCTTTCCAACACACATGGTTTCACCTCATTACGAGTTCGAATGATGAATTTATGCCCATTTTTGTAGAACTCATTTGTGTAGAAATGCAAATTCCATCGAGTAATCCATGCCGCGTGTTACTTTGGTCTTATTTTTTTGATTTCGGTCCAAGACTTTCAAGTCTTGGGTCTACGGGTTGAATGATGTATGCGATGCTGGTGCGACGCGCCAATGTTCTTTTTCTATGTATTTTTTGACTTCGGTCCAAGACTTTTAAGTCTTGGGCCTAAGTCCCCCAATGTGTGAAAATACCCATACTTAGCCTTATTTCACCCTCGTATCATCCTAAACATTCCCCAATACTCACTAAAACACTTAGACTAATATTTCTCACAAGATTCAAGTTTGAAAACTCAAGACCAATCTTAAGGATTTCATCAAGAATTTCGTTCAAGCTTCAAGTCTCCATCTTCAATATTTCTCAAGTGCGTCTCCAATGGTATGGTATGTGGGGTTTTTTTCATAAGTTCTTTTCACCTATGATACACAAGCCTCCTTTTACTCAAAATGCACGATTTAAAGTTTATTTATGAATAGGTCTTGCATATTATGAAATTCACTACACTCTATGTTAAAGCTATGTAATGCTGTGACTGTTTTTCTATGTTTTGAGCTATAAATCTTGGATCTATTACAAATTTTGATAAGGGATTTTGATGTATATTTCTTAAGGGTGTTGCAAGAAGTTGATTGATTATTTTACAATGGATTTTCTTGCATGATTTCATCTCTATAATTCATGGTTTTATACTAGCATTACACACCTGCCAAGTATGTGATAAAATATCCGGCTAGGATTTCTTGTGAAATTAAAGGTCCAATGCATGTCTTATGAGTTAAATGGTGTTACGATGATTACATGATGTCTTCATGACAATGATAGGGATGTCCATATGAGTTGTTTTATGGGAAGGTACCTATGGGGTTGCATGTAGATTGTTGGGTTCTTATTTTTGTTGTGTTCTTGGGAAAATGAGGAGTTCTTTCTTGATGATTGAAATGTAATGGTTGAATGTGCTAGTTTAATGATTTCTACTGAAAAGGCCATGTCGTAAGGTAGAGTGGCAGAAGGCTTGGATGGTATGCCTTTGGATGTCATGTCCACCATGTCATAAGTAGGCCCTAGATCAGGTCGTGACAGATTAGTCTCTCTTGAAAAATCAATCCATTCATGGATTTAATGCATCTTGACTTAATTATGTGAGTATTGACCTTGGATATGCGATGATCGTTGATTGTGAGTGTGTTGTCACTTTTTTAATGCGAATCCATTTTGCCAATGTGAGTTAGAAATTTATTGAAAGGCATGTTTTGCGTCATCTAAAACTTGCTTGGTTTATTTTAAGGAGTGATTTGGTTGATTCCTAATTAGCAAAGAACCTTAGGCCTTCTTTGGTTTCTTTTGAGTCCACCTTAACCATATAAACCTCCAATGACATTGAATTGATCCCTTAGTGAACCCACTTTGAATCTTGATCCTTTCTTTTGCAGCCATGTAGCCTTGACCTTTACATTGAAAGACAATCCCTTCTTGTTCCTTACCATTATCTCCTTGAGCTTAAGTGAGTGAAAGTAGTGGCCAATGGCCAAAGTTAGGGTGTTGATATAAGTGGGGCGTCTCCCATGGAAAAGCCGAGGAAAGAAAAAAAAGGAGAGGAATCTTGAATAATGAGAAAAAGGAAAAGATCCAAAATGTTAAAAATGACGAAATAAATTATTTGAAAAAGAGGACCCTCTAACATTGTTGAAAGATTGTTGCAAAGAAGGGGACACCTAGGATAGAAAAATCAAAAGAAAAAAGATATCAAGTGGAGAATAAATGAATGAGGAACAAAGGATTCATGAGCATGAAAAGTATTTTTAGACTTTAAGAAGGGATGAGCCACTATTATCCATATGCTATCCTACTGTAATGACTTGACCAGGGGGCGTAGTCATTAAACGACGAATGAGACACCTAAAGGCACCTCATCCAAGCCATCATTATTATCCTAAGAATTCATAGGAAAATATTAAACAATGGTGAAATAAAAATAGGGAAAGGGTCTATGGGACCATAATATGACAATGAAGCAACATTAAAATGAAAATTCAACATTTATCCATAAGGCATATCGACTAAACCATAGATAGACGAACTGGTAACAATCAGTTTTCATCAAATAGAAAAGACTCCATAAAAAAGCAACATAGAATGTAAAAACCTCAAAATTTCTGATATATACATAGTGTCTGAAATACATAGCAAGAATGAAAATGGTTGAGACCTAAACTAAGGGGTCACTGCAAAAAACATACTAGTCATGAACACCATAAACCTAGCCGTGAGCCGTTAGAGGAGTACTCGTCCCTACAGTGTTAAATCATATAGGAAAACTATACGTTACTACTTTTGGAATGTACCAAGTATGCGAGATGCAACACGACCATGAAATTATAATGGCATTATTCATAAGAAAAACATATACACATAAAGTAGTATAAAGACATAATGTAAGCTTAAGCATGAAAAAGGAGTATCACTCATTATGAATGAGAGTGAATGCATAAAAGATCACATTTGATGGAACTATATTATAAAATTATGGGAGTGAACCATAACAGAAATATAAGACAATATGAGTTACTACATAGAATCCAACATAACCCCCTACGTTGGCATGGGAAGACCAATTGCCGTATGGAAGTCTGTCATTTCTCATGCATCGTTATATAACATAAATGACCTACATGGATCCATTAGCCTAGCCTTCAAGGGTTCCTATGGGGGTACATAGTTAGGGGACAATGACATTCATCTCTAGCATATAATGCCACACTAAGGCGATAGGCCTTAATCTTAAGTTCCTCTCAGTGCTATGTCATCCTATGGATTCTTTACAACAAATACTTAGTTTATGACATATGGAATTCATAGTAGAAAATCATAAGAGTTGCTTGATCTTAGGAACCACCAAGTGAGAATTGTCCTTCCATCTTGGGACCTTCTTAAACATCTTTTAGGTAAATTGTCAACATGATCTTTGACAAATCATAACTTTTAACCTTAACTTTAATGCCCTAATCATCATCATAAATCATGCAAAACATAACTTGAAACATAGTGGGCTAATTTTAAATCATTGAAATATGTTTTATTTAATCATGTAAAACAACCCACACTTCATCATTCATAATACTTATCATTGGAGTCATCATCAATAACTTAAATACATGGAAATACTTTGTAAAACATCATAGGATATCATTGAGACCATTTAATAACTTAAAGCATCATAGGAGACCCACAAAGCAAACTCACAACCTTGGTAAGCTTGGGAAGAAGGAATTTCTTGTTTGAAGAAAGAGCCCCCTTGAAACCCTAGCCTTCTTAGCTTGTTCTTCTTCTATGAAGAGTATTTTCCCTTAGGTATTTTTGGGAATTAGAGTATGAAATAAAGACTAAGCTCTTCAGGGTTTTAAGGTCTGATATAGGGCCATTGGGATCCCAAAAATGACACCGTATGGGATAAGGATTTGCAGAGCTGAAAAAACTACTCTTCATTAAAATCGTTGGAGTCAATCTATAAAAGATGATTAGGGGCCATAGTTTGAACCATAGAACATAATCCTTTCCATCTAGTTATGCTTTTAAATATACAAAAGTATTTTTGTCAACCCAAACCATGAAACCCTTTCTATGTTTCTTATATTGACATAGAGGTTGTTGTTGGACTCACAAAGTCCTTACACACTTCATCATTTTTCACTTTTCTAGGCTTCATCTATGAAGGGGTTTTACAAGACATGTAATAGTTGACGAACCATTGTGTTAATCATAGGTCACCTTCCAGAAACTCCAAATTTCCTTCATGTCTAATACTATCATATATGAACTTAGCTATAGACCGTTAATCATTTCATGGGTCGTCATTAGCTAAGTAGGTTATACCACACTTAGAAGCATTTTTCCTTTCTTGAAGTTCATGTTTAAGAAATCGACATACAAGCTGTCATTCCACCTAGGAGCTGCCATTGAACTCATGAACTAGCCCTAGGTCATTTTTCAGTCCAACCTTTTCTGCACTTCTAAGCTCATAAACTGAGGGTCGTTACCATATCTCTCCTTTGGAAACATTCATCCCCGAATATACTTAAAGAAAGCTATAAGGAGTTAATCATTATCTAATAACCTAGTGTACTTGTAAAAATGCATTTTAAACATCATTCATGAAATTTTCATGATTTACATTCAAAACATTTTTTAAAATAGTCCATAAACTTAAAAATCAGTGTATCTATCATGAAAAACTAAAATACATGAAGTTTAAGGTTTTAGGGAAGCTATTTTAAGGGAAATGACCAAGTGAAAGTGAAAACAAATCTTGTTCATGTTTAATAAGGGAGAAAATACTTCCAAAGTTCAACTTATGAAATAGCTATAATACAAGATCACAAACTGGCTTTCTCTCTCTTGAGGGTTTCTCTCTCTTCTACAGGCTTTCTCTCTCTTTTAGGATACTCTGCAAACAACTTTCCCTATTTTCTTTTGGTGATATCAACTTTTCCGGCAACACCAGCTTTTCTGGCGATATCAGCTTTCTCTCTCTTCTTCTTTAATTTTTCGACGAAAATAGATGATTTTCTTCTCCGATCTTCTTCTTATCTTCTTCTTTTAATTTTTCCAACTATCTTGTTAGGAAATCATCTTCTTGATCTTGTCTCCACATAGAGAAATTTTTAGCATTCTTTGGTGAAATAGATCTGAGGAATACGCTGACGATCTTCAGTGATGCATGGAACAGAATTTCAAGTCAAATTCCAGTGTAGTTTCTAATGATCAGTGCAGATTCTAGTGGGTAAAAATTTCCAATGCAGTATTCGACGACTAGAATTTTAGGTCAGAGTTCCACGAGAGTTGTTCTAGACGTAAGTCAACCTAGGTTCAATCATTCTTGTCCTTTCTATACTTCTTAAGTATTGTAACTATGTTGTGGATTACTTCTTGTTCATCATTGTATTTTCATGCTCATTGTTGTGGACTTTAGTCACGACCCAAGCTTAGGGCCTAGATGTGACACGATTAGTAGGGAACCTAAAGGGACTCCAAACAAGCCTCTTAGCATATCATTCACACATCCTAGGTCGGGAAGAAAATAAACATCAACAAGTGATATAATCAAAAAGGAAGAGAGGCCAAGGGAAGTATTTTGATAATCGTAAAAGCATAAGAGAGTCAAGCTCATAGCATAAATACATCATAGTATCAAACAACACCCATAACTTGGAATGGGTCGAGGGCCAAGACACTTCTCGGACTCACCCTCTTAATAATAATTATGCAACATAAGAATGAGTCTCAACATAACATGAAGTAAATAGATATTGTTCTCAAAATTGAGGACTCACCAAAGCTTTCTTCGAGAATTAAACTAGTCACATGGAGGAGGATGATCAAAAGGAGCTCTGGTTCCTACATGGTGATATCATATAAGCATAGAGTATGTGTTAGTATGTTTGAATATGCTAAGTATGCGGGATGCAATGTATCAAAGACATAAGATAATATGTTTAAAATACATAACCATAAGCAGTGGATATATATAATCTCAACATGGCATGCATGATCAATGCTTGTAATAAAACATTATTGTAAAACATTAAACTTGCATAACACATAATATATGTGTGGGAAGAGACCTTAACCAACATAGACAGCATGTCATCCCCTCATCAAGGTGATCGAGGCATGTCACCCCCTCGACAAGGGGTGGTATAACTAGATGGATCCACTAGAAAGCCATAAGAGATATCATGTATAATCCTACTATGGCACATAGTTTAGAGGCTAAGACTTTATATAAGGACTCCTAAAGTCAAGCCCCGATCTTAAGCCTCAATCGGTGCTATGTCAAGTCCCACGGAACACTTGAAATAGTCATATTTTAACCATAACATGTAAGACACATGATGACATGAGTTGAGTTGCTTATAAACATTCTTGACCTACAACAGTAAGCCTAACTTAAACATGAGAGTAGATAATAATCATATATAATCCCTTGCTTTAACATGAATGGCTCACAAGAGGTGAAAATCTTGAAATGGGGCTTAACTTGATACTTGCAACATCATAGATACTTTTCGTGAATTCAATATATGCTTGAAAGTCCATATTGAATGTTGCTGGATGACACTACATTAAACTAAGATGGCAAGCCTATTTTTATAAGTCTTAATTAAAAAAGTAGATAAAGATATTGAGCTGGGTAAGTTGGCACACTTTGAAAGTCATCGTGATTTTTGTTACTACAGGTAGTTCAGAGTTGAGGAGGTTAGAAGGGCTATTAGTAGGATGAAGAGAGGGAGGGCGGTCGGATCCGATGAGATTCTACTTGACTTTTGGAAGAACATGGTTAAGGATGGCATAGAGTGGTTGACTAGACTGTTCAATGCTATTATGAAGACCGCCAAGATGCTTGATGAATGGAGGTGGAGCACAATGATCCCATTGTTTAAGAACAAAGGGTATATTCAAAACTGTAACAATTATAGGGGTATTAAGTTATTAAGTCACACTATGAAAGTGTTGGAGAGAGTGGTAGGGATGAGGGTAAGAAGAGCAGTGTCTATTTCAGAGAATTGGTTTAGGTTCATGTGGAGGCGGTCGACTACTGAAGCAATTCATCTTGTTCGAAGACTACTAGAGAAATATAGGGAAACAAATAAGGCCCTTCATATGGTGTTCATTGATCTCGAGAAGGCCTATGACATAGTTCCAAGGGATATCCTATAGAGGGGTCTGGATGTTAAAGGTGCCCGAATGGCATATAACAGGGAGATAAAGGACATGTATGATGGAGCCACAACTTGGTTATGAATGGTGGGAGGAGACTCAGAGTATTTTCTTGTTAAAATGGGACTCCATCAAGGTTCTGTGTTAAGCCCTTTCCTGTTTGCTTTGGTGATGGATGAGCTGACGCGATCTATACAGGAGGAGGTTCCATGGTATATGCTATTTGTAGATGATATAGTACTGATTGATAAGACTTGAACTAAAGTTAATGATAGGTGGGAGGCTTGGAGACACGCCTTAGAGTCCAAAGCATTCTAACTAAGCAAGACCAAAATAGAATACTTGGAGTGCAAATTCAATGTTGTGAGTTATGTAGTAGATATTGATGTGAGGCTTGCCACTCAACCTGTCCCCAAAAGGGAAAACTTTAAGTGTCTGGGGTCCATTTTCCAGAGTAGTGGTGATATTGATAATGATGTAACAAATCGTATTAGGGCAGCATGTAATAAATGGAGGCTGGCCTTTGGAGTATTGTGTAACAAGAAGGTACCACCTAAACTCAAAGGTAAGTTTTACAGAATGGTGGTTAGACCATCTTTGCAATATAGGGTGGAGTGTTGGCTAATAAAAAGGGCACATGTTCAATAAATGCATATCAATAAATAAGGATATTGAGATGGATGTGTGGTTACATCAAAAGTGGTAAGATTAGGAATGAGACCATTTGGGAGAAGCTAGAGGTGGCCCCTGTGGCTGATAAGATGAGGGAAGAGAGACTTCAATTATTTGGACATGTGCAGAGAAGGAGTACCGATGCTCATATTAGGAGGTGTGAGAAGGTTACTTTAGGAGTTACATGGACAGGTAGAGATAAATGGAAGAAGCATTGGGGGGAGGTGATTAGACAAGATATGGCAAAACTTAATCTCATCGAGGACATGACCTTAGATAGAAAGGAGTGGAGGTCACATATTACAGTAGTAGGCTAATTGGTTGGTAAGGGTTAGGTGGATGTTTTGCCTTGGAGTATAGTAGGGTAGCAGGAATAGTTGTGTTTTTTGTCATATGGTGTCATTATCTATCGTACATGTGTTAGTTTTATCATATTTACATACTGTCATATGCTTTCATTATTAGTCACTCTTTCTATTCCCTTTCCTTTCCTTTCCTTTTTGTTATATCTAGTTTTTTCTGCTAATTAGTTTTGAGACAAGGGTTCCAAGGAAACAACCTCCCTACTTCTATGAGGTAGTGGTAAGGTCTGTGTACATTCTACTCTCCCTAGACCCTACTTGTGGGATTACACTGGGTATGATTTTGTTGTTGTAGGGAAGAATTTATTAATACCTTAGGTTTGAGTAAAATTTGCCCATAGCTAGTCCAAATTCTGCCTTAGGAATGCAGCTTTCTCTTATCCTCAATTGGTGATACCCGGATCTTAAATCAACCTTGGAGAAGTATGTAACCCTTTGTAATCGATCAAACAAGTTATCTCTTATTGGGAGTGGGTACTTGATCTTGATGGTGACCTAGTTGAGTTGCCGATAATCTATACACATGTGGAGTGACACGTCCTTCTTACTCACAATAAAAAAAGGTGCACCATGGATACTCACTAGTTCTAATGAAACCCTACCCCCAAAATATCCTTCAATTTCTCCTTTATTTCTTTCAACTCCATAGGAGCCATTCTATATGGAGGGTTTAAAATAGGTTGAATGTCAAGTAGGAGTTTTATGCCAAAGTCTATTTCCCTTGCGGGAGGAACACCTAGTAACTCATCAGGAAAGATATCGGGAAACACACTCATACCGAGAAATGACTCATGGGAAGGAACTTTAGAGGTGACATCATTGACCCTCACTAAATTATAAATGCACCATTTAGAAATAATTTTACAAGCCTTTAAGGAATAAATAAACTGATCCCTAAATGTATAGTTACTACGCTCCCACTCAAGACTTGACTCATTTGAAAATTGAAACTTGACTCTGCGATTCTACAATCGGTAGAGACATTAGAGGCATGCAACTAATCCATCTTGATTATTACATCAAAATCAACAAATGGAAAACACAATTAGGCCTCAGGAGACCACTTTATGAAAAATTAGAGATTGGATAATTTCTATAGACTCTTCGGGCAACAATGGACTCTCCTACTGGGTTACTTCATAGAGATCATGTCAGGAAATGCATAAAATTTATAAGCATGAAATGGAGTCACAAATGTCAAATTTGCTCATAGAACTAATAAGGACAATGTTGTAAATCCATTCATGTTTTTGGGCCTGGGAAAAAGAAGGACAAAAAATTTGCTGATGGTCAGGATTTGCGAGCTAGATTACGGCCCATATATGTATCCACAAATCTTAGCTGGTATCGTGGAGAGTGCTCAGTGAAATTGAAAAATTGAAGAAATTCTTAAAATTGATTTATGAGTTATCAGATAAGCCCATATGTCATCCTATCAATAGGTCTCGTTGGTGAAGGTCCAGAGGAACCAATATTTTGTCTAAGTCTGGGCTCTCACTTTGAATTGTTCTACGGCCTATAAGTTTATCAATGAGCCCTGCTACATGTTAATAGGTCATAAGCTACAATTCTAATAGTCCAACATTTGTGACACCCTAACCTATAGGGCTAGATATGAGTCGTAAGTCGTTCTAGAGCCCATAGGAGGGGTTTCATGGATGATCTAGTAATTTTTAATAAAGGGTGTTTTTGACTTTTCCAATCCATCTAAGTCCTAAAATACATCATTTTGTTGCTCTAACTACCCTAACCAACCTAATCTCTATAAAGTCTTATTTCTAATTCATTCAAAGCTTTCAATTATCAATTTCTCTCAGTAGTTCTCAATGATTCACTCTCTAAGGCATGGGTTCCATTGAAAGTAACACTAGAAGGATTGATAAAATTTTTTCTAGGTTTTATTCTCCACTTCTAAGGATTTTACTTAAGGTATGTAGGGCTTCATTGATGGATTATTTTCATCCATAAAGTCCAATCCAAAAGCACCCTTTTAATTAAAATATATGATAATTTCGTATGAGCTTGTACGCTATGATTCCTAATGCATGGATTGTTATTTCTACACGATGACTATGACTAAATATGCATGAATTATGATGCATTTCATAATATATCTGATTTTCAAGCTAAAGTATATGGTTTCAAAGTATGCATGATTATGGCTTAATGATTTAATGTGGGTTCCTTCGTCAATGACTTAATTTGATTCAATTTCATGTTTTCTCTACTAATCCTACTTTGGCATGATTTTGACTCAAATACCTATAGACCCACACTTAGATCTAGTCTTTTATGATGAAGCTATGCATTTCTATGCTAATGATCATAAGTATGAAAAAATGTTTTAAATAACGATGATGATGATATTGTGATATTGATGATGTTATGAAAGTTATGATGATGCTATGATAAAGTGGGTAACGAAAGCCTAAATATTATGACATGATTTTAAGTTGGAAATGTCTACCCATTTTATGATGAAAGCAAAGTAGATGTACTATTCTTATGACTTGATGTTTCATGAAAGACTACGGTGATTATTTTGAAAAGCTATGAAAGCATAATTTTAATGAAGTATGAACTATACATGCATGACTTATGTATTCCATGGAATATAATTAGCATCGAATGAGATTGGGGGTAGGGACTCGACCTAAGTGATCCTTATTGTAACAAGTAACTCTCTCATAACTATGTGACATGATAGGTATAATGATTATGTGCCGATAAGGTATTATGTTAGTGGATCCATAATAAGTAAAGCATATGTCGAAATGGTAAGATTCCCAAAAGGTTTCATGTTAAAGCACTTGCCAAATGGCAAAGTAGGCTATCTTTCACTGGGTGTAGAGGCAATATTGGGATTCCATGTAATAGTCCGCATGATCTTATATATTGGTTACCATCCTATTCTCACATATTTATGCTAACATTTAGAATCAATTTATTATGTTCTTCCCATGCTTTTACATTGTACGCTCATACATATTGTGTCCTTATCCTATTGGTTATAATTATACATATTGATATTATTATGATGTCTTTCGATTTATGGCATTCCTCTATACTTAGTGCATTCTATGTGCTAATATATACTTCCTTGCCTACATGATCTAACCATGTATGGAAGGACGATGAGGATATTATTCCATAGTGAGGCTAGCATTTTGATTCCATGTTTGAAGACTAGATTGGTAAGTTCTCATGCTTCGGGAACAAGCCCTTATGATGCTTTTCTTCTAAGATAAAGACTTTAGTATTTTATTTCTTAAACACAAGGATTGGATGGCATGCCTTTTGGTGTCACATTTGCCATGTCATAGCTAAGGCCTAGGTCTAGGTCTTGATATATACAACAAAAATGAAAACGCTCAACATACCGATAATAATATCTAGAGCTTGTTTAACTTCTGGACAACCATGGAGTGTATAAAATTTGTTGGTCCTCTGGGCGCCTTGAATTTTCCCTTCTTAGCCCTATAGCTTTACACCATCACTTATATAACCCTTGGTATAATGTCTAGGCTTCTCGCATTTAAAACAAGCATTTGATCCAGGCAAGCACTCTCCCCCTTGTCTACCTTGCTTTTGGCCACATTAGAACTTTTAACTTCCACTCCTTTGGTGATAATAGCCCATAACATCTCCCTAAGCCCTTTTGGACTCCTTTGCTCTATCCCTTAGTGTCGTCCTCTTTTTTCTTTGCATAAGTCATCAATTGGGAGATATCCATCTCTTTCACTACAATGGAAATCTTACACTCTTTGGACACTAAGTTGGATACGCCAAAGATAAACTTGCTTATACGGGCCCTTCAATCTACAACCATGAATGGAGCATACTTGGAAATCTTAGTTAATTTGAGGGCATACTCCCTTATACTCACGGATCCTTGCATGAGGTTGATGATCTCTTTGACGTTAGCTTCTCTAAGCTCAATCGGAAAGAACCGATCAAAGAAGGCATACTTGAACTCTTTCTATCCAATGAGACTCGCTTCTTTGTCTATCTAATCTACCCATTGCTCGAACAAAACTTTGGCTACCCCTTTTTGTTTGTACGCCACCAACTCGACTTTCTTCTCTAAAGAGACACCCATGACTGCTACTATCTAATAGGCATCATCAATAAAGTCAACGATGTCCTCCACCATCTTGGAACCATGAAACTCCGGAGGGCTTATCCTTATAAAGTCTCTCACTCGAGTGGTTGGATCAAGTACTTAGGGAGGAATGGTGATCTACCTACTAGCTTGGCTGGCCAATGCTTGGTACAACATAGTGAAGGCGGTTAAAAACTCCACATGAGACACCCCATCGTCTTGTTGAAGTGGAGGGACTTTTTTTTCACAAGTGCCTCTTTAGTGTGGAGCTCTTCTTAGCAGAATGATCTAGAAATAATCAAAGAGGTCATTGTTAGTTATAGGAAAACTTTAGTCAACTCTAAAGGCACGACATTAACAAGAAAGAAGGGAATACTTTTCTAAACCATCTCATAGCCTCTTACTCAAGATAGTGGCATGCTTCACACCTTGAATGAGATTCTACTAAACGTGGTATGCATGGACAATAGAGGAAGATTTTGAAACTTAGCTGTGATACTATGTTTGTAGCGAACCAACCTAGGGCCTTGTCGTTACATGGCTAATAAGACACCCAAAGGCACCTCACCTAAGCCATTTTTAATATCCTAAGCATTCATAGGCATAAATTAAAAATTGTGGAATAAAATTGGGGAAAGGATCTATAGGACCATAATATGACAATGAAGCAACATAAAAAAGAAATATTAACATTTGTCCACAAAGCATACTGACTAAACCATAGATAGACGAAACTGGTAACAGTTGATTTCAATTAAATAGAAAAGACTCTATATAAAAGCATCATAGAACGTAAAAGCCTCAAAAAACAAACATATACATAGTGTCTGAAATACATAGCAATAATGAAAATAATTGAGACTTAAACCAGGGACTCAACATAAGAAAATACTAGTCTTGAACACCGTAAAATTAGTCATGACCTGGTAGAGGAGTACCTGTGCTAACATGGTTAAATCATGCAGGCAAAATATGCGTTATTAATTTTGGAATGTACTAATTATGTAAGATGCAGTGCGAACATGAAAGAGTAATGCCATCATTCATAAGAAAAACATATACACATAAGTTATTATAAAGACATAATATAAGATTATGCATGAACAAGGAATATAACTCAATCTGAATGAGAGTAGATGTAATAAAAGACCATATGTGATTGAACTATGTCATAAACTTGTGGGAGTGGACCTTAACCGACATATAAGAGCAGATGATCTACTATACGAAATCCAACATAATCCCCTACATTGGCATGGAGATACCACTTGCCGGATGAAAATTCATCACTTTGGATGCATTTTATATTACATAAATGGCCTATGTGGATTTATTTGTCTAGCCTATGAGGGCTTTTATGGTTGCAAATAGTGAGGGGACAATGAGATTCATCTCTAGGGGGTCATGCTTCAACTAAGGGGATGAGCCCCAATCTCAAGATTTTCTCGGTGCTAAGTCATCCCAAGGAATCTTTAAAACATATAACACTTTAAATTTATAGTAGAAAATCATAAGAGTAGCTTGAACTTAGAAACAACCAAGTGAGAATTGTTCTTTCATCATGGGAACCTTCTTAAACATCTTTTAGGGCAATTGTTAACATGCTTATATCTTGGAAAAATTATAACTTTTAAACTCAACTTTAATGACATAATCATCATCATAAAATCATGCAAAATTTTACTTGAAACTTAGTGGGCTAATTCTTAAGTCAAAATCTCATAAATCATGAAAATATGTTTTATTTAATCATGTAAAACAACCCATGTTGTATCATTCATAATACTCATCATTGGGGTCATCATCAATAACTTAAATACATGGAATTACTTAGTAAAACAATATATCATATCAAGGAGACCATTTAATAACATAAAGTATCAAAAATTCATCATTAAAATGTGTATTAACTTGAAGGAACTTAAAGAAAAGGTAAAAGACATGATTAAGGACTTTCGGTGAAAGCAGACACACAAATTAAACTCACATACCTTTGTAAGCTTGGGAAGAAGGAATTTGCTTTTAGAAGAAAGAGCCCTGTTAAAGCCCTAGCCTCCTTAGCTTGTTCTTCTTCTATGGATAGTATTATGCCTTAGGGATATTTGGGAATGAGAGAATGAAAGAAAGACTAAGGTCCTTAGGGGTCTAATGTCTAACTTGGGGCCTTTATGAATTCAAAAACAACACAGTATGGGATTATGATTTGTAGAAATGACAAAATGTCCCTTCATTAAAATGATTGAAATGAATCTAAGAAAGCCCAATTATGGGCCATAATTTGAACCATAGACCATAGTTTTGTCCATCTTGTTACCCTTTTGCAATCTTCAAAAACTATATTGCCGACCCGAACCACAAAACTATTTTATACGGGTCCTTTATTGACTAGAAACTATATTATCGACCCGAACTACAAAATCTTTTTATACGGGTCCTATATTGAGTTATGATTTATGGTTAGAATCATAATGTCCTTGCACACTTAGTCATTTTCTTCCTTTTCTGGGCTTCATCTATGAAGGGTTTATAAGGGCCATATAATGTTCTACCAATCATCTTTTTAATTGTAAGCAACCTTCTGGAAACTCTAAATTTTCTTCATAAACGATACTCTCATCTATGACCCTACTATTGACTATCAATCATTTCATGGTTCATTATTAGCTACGTGGGTTATCCCATACTTGGAAACTTTTTTCCTTTCTTGAAGTTCATGTTTAAGGAACTGACCTACATGTTGTCATTCCATGTACATAGGCCTCATAAGCTAGCCCTAGGTCATTTTTTAGTAGAACTTTTTTTGAACTTCTTAGCTCCTAAATCGACGGTTATTACACTTACCCATCCTAAGCCTTACATTATAGCCCGAATAAAGTCCTTTGGTATCCTAGTCCAAATGAAATCGAGTGAACTCCAATTGAGAATAAGTGAAAGCCTATGGGTTGAAGCTTACATGCCATTTGTAATTTGGGGGAGTGAGTGTTGAAGAGATCCTTGCAAATTGTATCATAATCTTATGTGTATAGGATTTTCGTTGGCATGAGGGAAAATGGTGATGCCTTGATGAAGTGATTAGTAACTACATGATCAACTGTGAGTGTAGCTATGTCTTGTACACTCTTTGGTCACCTCTTGAGGCTTCAAAATCATGTAAGTGGTTTTTGGAGGCTTTGAGAATGGATGACAAAGGTGGAATTTTATGTGTTCCTCTTTGTGGTCCTGTTTGCAAGCTTTAAGATGGACCAATTGGTATATGATTTGCTTGAGGGCAAGCAAAAGCTTAAGTTCAGGTTCGATAAGTCCATATATTGGACCATTTGGGGCTTAAAATGTAAAGAAATATTGTCTTTGATGTGTTATTATGCTTTGTATGTTAATTAAAATTTGTGATTTGTGTCAGGATTTAAGATAAAAGTATATAGGTGGATAATACTCATCAAAGCATGAAAAATGAGTTAAAAGGCCAAAAGATGGTCAGAAGTGACATCATAGACATATTAAGCGCATCGCCAAAGTGCAATTAAAACTGGCTAATATTATACTATTCAAGACCCCAAGCACATGATAGAAAGGTGACATAGGTAGAAGTTCGGTGGATCGCCAAACATGATCGATAGAGAACAATGACATCATCTATAGTTATAGAGACTTGAGCCTTCAGGCAATGCGAAAGAAGGTGGTCAAGTGCACATTTGGTGCATCATCGAACTGCTCCACAATGGCTGACCTTGACTGTCGAATGGTGAATTTGTCCAAAACTTTTAATTCATTTGCATGGACTATAAAAGCATTTTGGAAAGGACATTTTTTACAGTGATCATATAGAGAACGAGAGAGAGAGAATATAGTACATAGAAGCTTCTTTCTTAAGAAGTACAAGTGTTTGGTGATTTCAAGCTTTAGGGAGGATAAATTGAAGTGATTAGTTGGAGTCATTTATATTTTCTCTTACGAGTCATCTTAGCTATGTTCTTGTCTACAAATAATGGTATCATTACTTTACTTTTGAATATGAGTGGCTAAAACTCCTATGCAAGGGTTTGTATACAATATGGCTATTTTATTTATTAGCAGGTTCTATAATATTTTGAGTATATAAATTATACTTTGAGCGAGTTTACGAAATGCACCGGAAAGGTGCCTCGGAAATTCCCATAATTGTAATTTTCATATATCTCAAAATTCATGTGAGATATTGAAAATCTGACTACGTATTCTTGATTAGGGTACAAAATTAAGTGGGAAATAGGTATAACACTAATATTTAGAGGATCCGTAGCAAAAGTTTATTTTCGCCAACTTTTCAAATTCTAGTGAGCATCCGCGTTGGCTCCGTGATGCGAACCCATCATGGGGCAGTGTTGTGACTTCCTTATTTTGTCTTTTTCAGCCTAAGGCATTGGGGTCTTGGCCCCATGCCCTCCTATGCGTAAAAACACCTATACTTAGCCATTTTTTAAACTCTATATCACTCAAGGCACTCTCAAAACCCTCTCTAACACGTAACAAAATATTTCTTCCAAATTCAAGTTTCCTCAGCTTAATTCCTGATCTCAAGAACTTTATTTAAGCTTCAAGTGCTCATTCAAATCTACATCCCAAATTCAAGGTATGTGGGTTTCAACAATTGGGTCCTTTCACCCATGGTGCCCAACCTTCATTTTTATGAAAATAGCATGTTTTCAAGTTATACTACTTATGGATATTATTTATTATAAGTTAAGATTACAAATATATTGGGGTTTTTATGAAATGATGATTGAAAACACATGTCTACTCATTTCAAGCTTATACTATGAGATGGTTTGCCGAGAGTGACTATACATGTTTTGGGCTATGAAACATGATCTATTATCAGATTTGATAAGGGATTTCAAGCTATCTCATATGAGAGTTTTACCAAGTGTTTGTTGGTTGATTTACATTAAATTTTCTCACATTATTTCATTCTTGAATTGCATGATATTGAACTAGCATTCCACACCTGTAAAGTGTTTGAAAAAATGTCTTGACAAAGATTCTTGTGCTATTGATGATCTATTGCATGAGTTATAAATCAAGTGACTATATGATGACTAAGGGATTCTATGTATGTATTAAATTCATAAAACGTATCTATAGTGTTGCAGGTTGACCACACATTGTTGAGGGGGTGACATGCCTCAACCACTTTAATGGGGGGTGACATGCCCATCTACCAATTGAGGGGTAGATACCTCAATCACCTTCCAAGGGGGTGCCATGCCTAAACCACTTTAATGGGGGGTGACATGCCCATCTACCAATTGAGGGGTAGATACCTCAATCACCTTCCAAGGGGGTGCCATGCCTTGGATTCAAAGTAATAGTTTGCTTGGTCTATAATAATGGTATCTTCCTATACATGTAATCTATATTCTCAAGTTATATGTTTTACAAGTATGTTTTACTTCAAGCATTGGTCATGCATGCTATATTGTTATTGTATTTATCCATTGCCTATGCTTATGCATTTTGATTATGTTACCTATCATTTATTGCATTGCATCATACATACTCAGTACATTCAAACGTACCAACGCATACTCTATGCCTACATGATGTTACCATGTAGGAATCTGAGTACCTCATGATTATCCTCTACGTGGCTAGTTTTGGCATCTCGAAGATAAGCTTTTAGTGAGTCCTCAAGTTCGGGGACACTAGCTATGCTACTCTTACTTATGTTATTTCTCTATGTTGATCTTTGATATTATGAGGGTGAGCCCAGAAAGTATCTTGACCCTCGCCCAATCTATACTTAGTGGTGTTATTGGAACAATTGATGTATCTACACAATGAGTTTTGACTCTTCATGCTTTTTAAATGTCATGACTTCCCTTAGCCCTATTTTCCCTTTTCATTACCTCTTGTTGTTGCTATTATGCTTTCGCGATAAAGGATGTGTGTATGATATGCTAAGTGGCTTGTTTGGGATCCTTTTGGGTTTCCATTCACTATGTCACATTTAGGCCCTAGGCTTGAGTCATGACAGTTTACACTTATTTGTAAGTTTAATGTATAATCCTTGTAACATCCCTCATGTTTTTGGGCCTAGAAAATTGAACAACAAAAAAATTACTGATAGTCAAGATTTACGAGCCAGTTTATGGCCCGTATATGCATCCATGGGACAGACGGTATCATGGAAAGTGCAAAGTAAAATTCAACAATTAAGGAAATTTTGAAACTTGACTTACATGTTATGAGATGAGCTCGAATGTTTGTCCACAACCCATAAGTAGGTGTCGTTTATGGAGGCCTAGAAGAACTCGATTTTATCTAAGTCTGGGGTCTTCTTATGAAGGGCTCTATGGCTTTTAAGTTTATGTACGAGCCATGCTGAATGTTCGTGAGTCAGAAGTTGTAATTCTAGAAGCCCAAATTTTATGATACCCTAAGTTACGAGGCACGATAGGACCAGTAAGTCATTTCATAGCCCGTGGAAGGGGTTTCGTGGACAACTACGACAATTTTTAATGAAGGCTATTTTTGACTTTTCCAATCCATCTAAGTACTAAACTATATCATTTTGTATATCCTAACTACCCTAACCATTCTAACCTCTATAAAGTTTTGTTCCTAACTCATTCAAAGCTTTTAATTCCCAAAAAATTCTCTCAAGGGTTCTCAGTAATTCTCTCTAAATCAAGGGTTCCATTGAAGCTAAAGCTTGAAGTTGGACTAAGGATTTCTAGACTTTCTTATTCAATTCTAAGGATTCTACTTGAGGTACATAGGACTTCATTCATGGATTAGTTTTACCCATAAATCCCAATCCAAAAGCTCTCTTTTTTTATAAAATTTCATGATGATTTCTTATGGGATTTTAAGCTATGATTTTGCTACATGGATTATGATTCTTATATAATGACTATGATTAAATATGCATGAATTATGATGAATTTCATGATATATATGACTTTCACGCTAAAGTATGTGATTTTCAAGTATGTATAATTAGCGCTTTGTGATTTTAACGTGGGTTCCTTATTCAATGATTTAATCTGATTCAATTACATGTTTTCTGTACAAATCCTATTGAATTACATGATGTTGACTCAAATAATTATGGATCCCCACATAGCCCTAGTCTTCTATGATAAAGCTATGAATTTCTATGTTTATGATCTTAAGTATGAAAAGCATATTTTAAATAATGATGATGATGATAATATAATGGTGATAATGTTATGGAAGCAATGATGATGCTATAATAAAGAGGATGATGAAAGCCCAAATGTTATGACATGATGTTAAAGTGGGAATGTCTGCCCACCATATGATGAAAGCAAAGTAGATGGACTATTCTCATGACTTGATGTTTCATGAAAGACTCTGATGATTATTTTGAAAAGCCATAAAAGCATGATTTTAATAAAGTATAAACTCTATATGCATGATTTATGTATTTTGTGAGGTATGTCTTAGTATCAAATTAGATTGGAAGTGGGAACTTGACCAAAGGGGTCCTAATTAGCCTATCTATCACATAACTAAATATCACATTGCAATAATGATTATGTGCCTATACGGTATTATGTTAGAGGATCCACATTAACTAAAGAATACATAGAAATAGGAAGGTTCCTCAAGGTTTCATATGAAGCACTTGCAGAAATGGGAAGGATCCTGTAATGTAACGTATTATCTACCCCTGCAAAGTATGCTACTCTTTTACTCGGTGTAGAGACAACATTGGGATTGCAGATAATAGTATACATGGTCTTATATGTCCATTATGGTCCTATTCCCACATATGTATGCTAAGGTTAAAGATGGATTAATGTTGCTTCTTCACATGATTTTTAAATTGCATGCTCATACATATTATGTCCTTATCCTATTGGTAATGATTATGCGTATTGATATTATTGTGATATCCTTTGATTCATGACATACCTACATACTTAGTACATTCTATGTGCTGATATATGCTTATTTGCTTGCATGATCCAACCATTTGAGAATAGACAACCAGAAGATTATTCCATAGTGGGGCTAGCATTTGGATCCCATGTTTGAGGACTAGATTGGTGAGTTCCCATGATTTGGGAATAAGCCCTCATGAATGCTTTTTCTTTATATTAAAGACTTTAGTATTTTCTTTGTTATGATATATGTCTTGAGCGTGAGTTTGTAGGCTATGTCCATGCCCCCGCAAAGTCTTATGACGTAGAGCCGTGAATTGGCACTTAACAAATTTGATGTATTTTCCTTTTTGAACAATGGAACTATTTCTTATATATTCATTTATACTTTCTTATTCTCTTATGTAATAATGCTTATGATATGAACACGAGGCTCCGATGGAATGCCTTTGGGTATCACATACGTCATGTCATGGCTAGGCCCTAGGTTCAGGTTATGATAAAAATGGTATCAGAGCATAAGGTTTGAAAGAATCTTAGGGAGTCTAAGGGGGAATGATGCTAACGTAAACTGAGTTCCTCAAGCTCCACAAGTCCTTAAAGTGGAGTAAGTATCTAACGATGAGTTCAGAGCCGCGATCACTATGTTAGCTCAAGATATTACCTCCCTGACTCCTACTCCTGGATCGAGGATATGAGTTTCATGATTAGGATCCACAAGAGTTTATTAACGTGGTGTATAAGGTAGTTGGGATCTTAAGGGTTTCTTTCAAAGATGAAGTTGAATTGGCGGCTTATCAACTTAAGGGAGTCACTCAAGTTTGCTTCATTCAATGGATGTTCGAGAGAGTTGAAGAAGGTCCCACTGATTGGGAGATGTTTAAGGACGGTTTCCTTGATCGTTTCTTCCTAATGAGCCAAAGGAGGCTAAGTTGATGGAATTCATCAACTTAAAGCAAGGTGGGATGAGTGTGAGAGAGTCTTCCCTCAAGTTTACCAAGTTTTCCAAAATTTCTCCTTCTTTGGTGGCAGACTATAGGTCTTGTATGAATACGTTCACTTTGGTGGTGTCCAATTTGGTTGAAACACCCTAAAAATATGCTTCGAAAATGTCCATAAATATAATTTTCATATATCAAAATCCGTGCGTGATATCAAAACTCCGACTTCATATTCTTTATCGGGGGAAAATTGAATGGACTTTAGAGGACCCATAGAGAAAAATCAATTTTGCTAATTTATAATTTCTAGAGAGCCGCGATGTCTTGGCCGCGATGCTCTAGGGACGCGGAGTAGTACAAAAATAGCCTGCCTGATGGGTTCACATCGCGCCAAGGAGATGGACTAGTATATGTTTTTCCTTGGTTTTTCTATCTCGGCCAACGGTATTGGGGTCATAGCCCTATGCCCACTTATGCGTGAAAACACCCATACTTAGCAATTTTTCAACTCTATATTACTCAAAACCCTCACAAAAACCTCTCAAAGACTTTACCAAATATCTCACTCCAATTTCAAGGACTTCAAGGTTAACTTTGGAACCTAAGGATACTCTTCAAGGTCTAAGTTCTCTTCAAGCTCATATCAAGAAAACCCAAGTTTGAGGTATGGGGTTTCATCCATGGGGTCCTTTCACGCATGGAGCCCAATCTTCCTTTTATGAAAATAGCATGTTTTCAAGTTGTATTACCTATGGGTATCCCTATTATGAATTATGAGCATGAATTATGTTGGGGTTTTATGAAATGTTGATGGATTATACATGACTATCTATTTCAAGCTTATACCATGATTTGATTATATCTATTGACACTATGCATCTTCTGAGCTATAAAGCTATGATTTATTATAAGATTTGATGATGGAATTCAAGGTACCCTATATGAGGGTTTTACTACATGTTTGTGGGTTGATTTGCATTAAGTTTCTCATCTATCTCACTCTCGAATTGTATGATTTTGAACTAGTATCATGAACCCACCAAGTGTTTGATAAAATGTCAAGTCAAGAATTCTCAAATTATTGATAATTTCTTTCATCACTTGCAAGTCAAGTGACTAGATTCTGATTAAGGTCTTCCAAGTATGTATTGAATTCATGAAAAGTATCTATGATGTTGCAAGTATCAAGTTTAGCCCTATTTCAAGATTTTTACCTCTATTGAGCCATTTATGTTAAAGCAAGGGTTCATGTAAGATGATGATCTACTCTCATGTTTCAAGTTAGGCTCACCATTAGAGGTCAAATATGTTTATGAGCTACTCAAGTCATTTTCTTACAAGCTGTTCTTGTTATGATTAAAGTATGATTACTTCAAGTATTCCATGAGATTAGACATATCACCGATGGATTAGATGTCGGTGTGGACTATCTTCAAGGGTCCATACTTCTTTTCTCAAACTATTTGCCAACATAGGATTATACTTTACCCTTGCTATACTAGTGGATCCATTAAGTACACTTTATCATGAAATCCACCCCTAAATAGGACAGACTCCTATAAGGAGGGTTACTTCTCTGAAATGGGACGGGCTCCCATAAGGTAAAGTATGGTTTACATTGTCAAGTAGACCACCTCTTTATCGATGAGGGATAATCATCGGGATTCTAAGTTGTAGTTTGCTTGGTCTTACTTTTCTCAGTTAGGGTCTCTTCCCACACATGTATTATGTCCTATGCAAGTTGAATGATTTACATGCATGTTTTACTTCAAGTATTTATCATGCATGTCATATAGAGATTACACTTATCTATTACTTATTATTATGCACTTTGACTATATTGGCTTTCGTCTTGTTGCATTGCATCCCATATATTTAGTACATTCAAACATACTAACAGATACTCTATGCCTACATGATATTAGCATGTAGGGATCGAAGCACCATTTGATCATCCTCCACATGGCTAATACGATCCTTTGAATTAAGCTTTGGTGATTCATCAAGTTGAGGACAATATCTTTATTACTATTGCTATTTTGAGGCGTATTTATGTTGAACATTTGTTACTATGAGGGTGAGCCTAAAAAGTGTCTTGGTCCCCGCTGCATTCCATATTAGAGGTGTTTTTGGATATTATGATGTACTTATGCTTGAGTTTGACTCTTCAATACTTTAATGATTATCAAAGACTTCCCTTAGTCCCACTTTCCTTTTTTATTTATATCTCTTGTTATTGTTTACTTTACTTCTGCGACCAAGGATATGTGATTGATAAGCTAAGAGGCTTGTTTGGGTACCTTCGGGTTCCTATTTATCGTGTAACATCTAGGCCCTAGGCTTGGGTCATGACAAACATGTTATCAAAGCAGTAGATGTTTAATAGTCCTCGAAATCTGATACACCACATCGATTAGAGTCTTATTCATAGTTGTTAAGTGTCCCACAACTATGAATGGGAGGCTCTGAGGCATTTTAGAAAATGTTTCACTTCTTCATGGTCTATATCGTGCTTTTGATGTACGTGTAAGGTTTTCTCCCCTAATGAATGATCATTGTTATTCTAGATCATACCAATTCCAAGAAGGAGACTACAGAGAGCCTGTACACCCGAGGAACAACTGGCCCCTCTCGCTCCTCAAGCTCCTTAAGGTAGAGGGGTACGTAAAAATGAGTTCCGAGATGCTATTGCAATATTGGCTTATGCTATCACCAACCAAATCAACTAAGGGGCTAAAGCCCCTCATGCTCCCACTCCAGCTTTTAGGGTAAGGGATTTCATGAAAATAAACCTACTAGAGTTCCATGGATCGAAGACAAATGAGGATCTCCAAGAGTTCATAGATGAGGTGTACAAGGTGCTATCCATCATGGGAGTCAATTTGGAGGAAAACAAAGAGTTGGTGGCCTACCAAAACAAAGTGGTGGCACAATGGAAGTTGGAGAAGGGAAATGATGATGCTAACCCTTGGGAAGAGTTCAAAGTCGCATTCCTCAATCGATTCTTTCCTATTAAGCTAAGGGAGGCTAAGATGATGGATTTTATGAACCATTGGCAATGTTCCATGAGTGTGAGGGAGTATGCCCTCAAGTTCAACCAATTCTCTAAGTATGCTCCACAATTGGTTGTCGAGCCTAGATCATGGATGAACAAATTTGTGTCGGGAGTGTTCGACTTGGAAAATAAGGAGTATCATACTGCCATGCCAGTAGGTGATATTGATTTGTCCCACCTTATGACATTTGCAGAGCAACTAGAGGGGGAAAAGCTTAGGAAAAAAAAGAAATGGTGAGTCCAAGAGGGCTCGATTTGAAGGTGGTTTCCAAGGATCTAAGGGTGGCTGATTTCCACAAGGCCACAAGTTCCAAGGCCAAGGGTCAACCAATGCTCCTACGAGGAGGTTTCCAATGATAGGGTGACTAACAAAAGATTCCAAGGTGGTAATGGAAGAATGTCAAAACCTAGATGCCCAAGGTGTGAAAAGAATCATAGTGGCCCATGTTTGAGCAATTCTAATGCTTGCTTTGGTTGTGGTGAGATGGGTCACAAGGTTATTGATTGTCCTCATGATCAAAACAAAGGTATAGATGGTCGTCCAGTAGGCCAAGGGGCAAATGAGGGTGAAAAGGGAAGAGGAGTCCAACAACAAGGGGGTACTCCAAGGCAAAATAGATTTTATGCTCTTCAAGGTAGACAAGAGATGGATGAGGTGCCCGATATCGTCACTAGTATGTTAAAGGTTTTTAGTTTTGATGTGTATGCATTGATAGACTCGGGTGCCACTCTTTCTTTTATTGCTCCTTTTGTTGCCAAAAAGCTTCATGTTAGTCCCGAATTATTGTGTGAACCTTATGAAGTGACTACCTCATTGGTGAGTCCATTGTTGCTAAAAGAGTCTATAGAAATTATCCCGTGTTCATATTGCATAAAGTCTTGCCTTGTGATTTTGTTGAATTATATATGGTGGATTTTAATGTCATTCTTGGGATAGATTGGTTGCACATATATTATGCCTCTGTTGATTATAAAGCTCATAGGGTTAAATTCAATTCCCTAATGGGACGGTCCTTGAATGAAAATGCTATGATATGGTGTTCAAGGGTAGATTCATTTCTTGTCTCAAAGCCCAAAAGTTTATTCCTATGAGATGTCTCTATCATCTTGTGAGGGTTAGGGATGTTGAGTCCAAAGTCCTTCCGATTGAGTCGGTTCCGGTGGTTAATGAGTTTCTTGATGTCTTTCCCAATGAGCTTCCTGGTTTTCCTCCCGAAAGGGAAATAGATTTTGGTATAGACCTTCTACCCGATACATAACCCATTTCTATTCCCCCTTACCGTATGGCCCCGGTGGAATTGAAAGAGTTAAAGGAGAAATTGAGGGATTTGTTAAAAAAGGGTTTCATAAGGCCTAGTAAGTCACCTTGGGTTGCACTGGTGTTGTTTGTAAAGAAAATGGATGGTTCTCTTAGAATGTGCATTGATTACCGATAACTGAATAGAGTCACCATAAAGAATAAGTTCCCTTTAAAAGGATTGATGACCTTTTTGATCAACTTCTATGGGATAGTAACTTGTCCAAGATTGATCTTCGGTTTGGCTATGACCAAGTAAAAGAGAGGGAGTGTGACATTCCCAAGATGACTTTCTGGACCAGGTATGGGCACTTTGAGTTTGTAGTTATGTTCTTTAGGTTAACTAACTCACTGGCTGTATTTATGGATATCATGAATAGGTTCTTTAAATCCTACCTTGACTTATTTGTTATGGTTTCTTTTGATGATATCTTGATGTATTCCCATTGTGAGGAGGAGAATGTGAATCACCTGATGGTGGTGTTGAAAATCTTGAGGGAGGAGAGGTTGTATGCTAAATATGAAAAATATGAGTTTTGCTTGAAAGAGGTTACTTTACTTGGGCATATGGTGTTGAGTGATTGCATTAGGGTGGATCCTAAGAAGACAGAGGTGATTAAAAATTGGCCTAAATGTTTGATTCCATCGCATATTAGGAGTTTATTGGGTTTGGCGAGTTATTATCAGAGGTTTGTGAATGGTTTATCCTCTATTGCTTCTCCTATGACTACGTTGACACAAAAAAAGGAAAAATTCATGTGGACCGATGAATGTGAGAAGAGTTTCCAAACTTTAAAAGATAAGCTTGTCTCCGCTCCTATCTTGTCTCTACTGGAAGGGTTAGAAGGATTTGTTGTATATTGTGATGCCTCAAGAATTAGCTTAGGGTGTGTTTTAATACAAAATGGTAAGGTGATAGCATATGCCTCTAGGTAACTTAAGGTGCATGAGAAGAATTATCCCACCTATGATCTTGAATTGGCAATCGTGGTATTTGCTTTGAAAATTTAGCGTCTCTACTTGTATGGGGTTCATGTTGATGGTTTTTACCAACCATAAGAGTCTCCAATATGTGTTCACCCAAAGAGATCTTAAGTTGAGACAAAGAAGGTGGGTAAAGCTCCTTAAGTATTATGATATAAGAGTACATTATCACCCCTGCAAAGCTAATGTTATGGCCGATGCTCTAAGTAGAGTTTCCA
This sequence comes from Solanum virginianum, assembly GCA_000787875.1. NCBI lineage: Eukaryota > Viridiplantae > Streptophyta > Magnoliopsida > Solanales > Solanaceae > Solanum > Solanum virginianum. Next base: position 14,929 of record BAUE01049152.1, on the reverse strand, counting down.
TAGGTAGTCTAGCTCATGTTGATGATGGTGACAAGAAGGTTGCTAGCGAGGTTTATCGATTGGCTAGATTGGGGTTTAGGTTTGATAAAGTTGATAATGGTGGTGTAGAGCTGGTTGGAGGTTCTAAATATCTTCCTTGATGGAGAAGGTATTATAAAATTAAGATCTTGACCTTGCTAGAGTTGAAGGCCTTGGTGAGAGACGGTAAAGTAGAGGTTTTCTACCAAGGGGGGAATGATGCCATTACGTACCAAGGAAGATTATGTATGCTAAATGTGGATGACTTAAAAGAGGTGATCTTGATAGAGGCCCATAATTCATCCTATTTCATTCACCCCAATTCTAGAAAGTTTTATAAAGACTTGAGGGAGGTGTATTGGTGGGGTGGTATGAAGACAAACATTACCAAGTTCATACCCGGATGTCACAATTACCAACAAATGAAAGAAGAACATCAAAGACCGGGTGGCCTAGCCCAAGACATAGAGATTACTACCTAGAAGTAGGAAGAGATCAACATGGATTTTGTTGTTGGGTTGCCTAAGACTAGGAAATATTTTGACTCTATTTGGGCTGTTGTGGATAGAATGACAAAGTCAGCTCACTTATACCAGTCTAAACTACTTATGTGCCAAAGATTATGCATAGTCGTACATTCATGAATTGGGATTGGGGTGCTCAATTCACTTGTCACTATTGGAGGTCATTTCAAAGGGATCTCGGTACCAAGGTTAAGCTTAGCATGACTTTTTATCCTCAAACAGATGGTCAACCCAAGATGACTACCCAATCTCTTGAGGATATGCTTAGGGCTTGTGTTTTGGAGTTTAAGGGTAGTTAGGATGAACATCTTCCACTCATTGAGTTTGCTTACAACAATATCTACCACTCAAGCATTTGTATGCCTCCCTTTGAAGCTCTATATGGTAGACGTTTTAGATCCCCATTTAGGTGGTTTGAAGTAGGGGAGATGGCTTTCCTAGGTTCGTATTTGGTCATGGAGGCCTTGGAGAAGGTGAGGTCTACTCTCATGTTCAAGCTAGGCTAACTATTAGAAGTCAAGCAAGTTTATGAGCTACTCAAATCATGTTCTTACAAGCTATTCATGTTCTGATTAAAGTATTAGACAAACGTCCTATTCCGATGTGATAAGAAGAGACCTTGAGTTTGAGGTTGGTGATTAGATCTATTTGAAAGTCTCAACCATGAAGGGTGTGGTTTGGTTTGGTAAGAAGGGGAAATTGAGCCCAAGATTTTTGGGTCCCTATAAAGTTTTGAGGATAGTGGGTAAGGTTGCATATGAGTTAGAGTTGCCTATGGAGATGAATTTGGTTCATCCGGTTTTCCATTTGTCTATGTTGAGGAAGTGTGTTGGTGACCCAAGTGCTATAGTGTCGTTGGATGATGTGTGTGTCATAGGAGATAATTTGACCTATGAGGAGGTACTAGTGGATGTTTTGGATAGAAAAGTGAAGTCGTTGAGGAAAAAAGATGTAGCTTCCATCATGGTCCTATGGAGGAAGCAACAAGTTGAAAGTGCCACATGGGAAGCCGAGGCAGACATGAAAAAGTGATATCCATATTTCTTCCACTCTACTAAAGGTGAAGGTACAAATTTAAGACCCTTATATGATTTCAAGTCTTAATTTTCAGCCCACAAGTCATTTTGCATGCATTCATGTTCATGGTAACAAGTTTATGATGATTTTTGACATTCATGTTGAGACTTTTTGAAAATGATGTTTAAATGTGTTTGGTGCATTCATATTCTACTAAAATATTCCTGATTACTTCTCTTATGCATGTTTCTTTAACATTCGGGGACAAATGTTCCCAAGGGGGAGTTATTGAAACGCTCCAAAAAAGTTCTTCAAAAATGCCCGTAATCGTAATTTACATTAATCTAAAAATTCGTGCGTGATATCGAAAATCTGATTTCATATTCTTGATCAGGGAGAAAAATTGAGGGGGGAATGGGTAGAACCCAGATTTTAAAGGACCCATAGTGAAAAATAAATTACACTAATTTATGATTTCCAGAGAGCATCTGCGCCCTAGCTGCGATGCGTCAGGGGCACGGAGCACTACAAAAATGACCTGCACAATGGGCCCATGTCATGACAAGGATGTAGAACAGTGTATATTTTTCCTTAGTTTTTCTATCACGGCAAGGGCGTTAGGGTCATAGCTCATTGCCCACTTATGCATGAAAACACCCATACATAGCTATTTTTCAACTCTATATCACTCCAAACCCTCACAAAAACCTCTCCAAGACTTAACCAAATATCTCACTCCAATTTCAAGGATTTCAAGCTTCACTTTGGAACCCAAGGATACTCTTCAAGCTCTAAGTTCTCTTCAAGATCATCTCAAGAAACCCCAAGTTTGAGGTATATGGGTTTCATCCATTGGGTCCTTTCATCCATGGAGCCCAATCTTCCTTTTTTTGAAAATTTCCTTAATGGTAACATCATGTAGGCATAGAGTATGTATTAGTACATTTGAATGTACTAAGTATGTAGGATTAATGCCACAAGAGTTAAGCAGCATAGTCAAAAATGCGGCATGTTTTCAAGTTGTATTACCTATGGGTATCTTCTATTATGAATTGTGAGCATGAATTATGTTTGGGTTTTATGAAGTAATGATTGATTATTCATGACAATCTATTTGAAGCTTATAGCATGATTTGATAATACCTATTGAGACTATACATGTTTTGAGCTATGAGACTGTCATCTATTATGAGATTTGATGATGGATTTAAAGGTACCTTACATGAGGGTTTTACTATATATTGGTGGATTGATTTACATTAGGTTTTTGCATCTTATTTCACTCTCGAATTTTACACAACATGAGGGTTTTACAAAATGTTGTTGGGTTGATTTGCATTGAGTTTTCTCATTATTTCACTCTCGAATTTCATGATTTTGAACTAGTATCATGAACCCACCAAGTTTTTGATAAAATGTCAAGTCAAGAATTCTCAAGTTATTGATGATCATTTAATGATTTACAAGTCAAGTCACTATATGATGATTAAGTGCTTTCAAGTATGTATTGAATTCTTGAAAAGTATCTATAACGTTGCAAGTATCAAGTTTAGCCTATTTCATGATTTTTACCTCTTGTGAGCCATTCATGTTGAAGCAAGGGCTCATGAATGATTATGATCTACTCTGATGTTTCTAGTTAGGTTCACCATTAGAGGTCAAGTATGTTAAGAGCTACTCAAGTCATGTTCTTACAAGCTATTCATGTTCTGATTAAAGTATGATTATTTCAAGTATTCCGTGGGATTAGAGTTAGCACTGATGGATTGGATGTCGTTGTAGACTATCTTCAAGGGTCCATACTCCTTTCCTCAAACTATGTGCCAACATAGGTTACCCTTGATATACTAGTGGATCGATATAGTGCACTTTATCATGAAATCCACCCTAAAATGGGACGGGTTTTCGTAAAGGGTGTTACTTTTCCGAAATGGGATGGGCTCCCGTAAGGTGAATTATGGTTTACCTTGGCAAGTTGAACACCTCTTTAGGGATAAGGGGTAATCATTGAGATTCCAAGTTGTAGCTTGCTTGGTGTTACATTTGTTGGTTATGGTCTCTTCCTTCCATGACCCAAGCGTACAGCCTAGATGTGACACGACGAATGGAAAACCAAAGGGACTGCAAAAAATCCTCTTAGCATATCATTTACATATCCTTTGTCGCGGAAGTGATTAAACAACAATAAGAGAATATAAGTAATAATAAAGGGACTAAGAGAGGTCTTTCATAGCATAAATCATTAAAAAAGTCAAAGTTCAAGAATAATTACATAACTTGTCCAACAATACCTCTAACATATAATGGACGGGGGCTAAGACAACTTTTCGGGCTTACCCTCTTAGTCATAAGCATCTAAACATAGTCTTTACATAACATAGGATCATATTGTCCTCGGAGTTAAGGACTCAGCAAACTTGCTTCAAGAGATATTACTAGCCACGTGAAGGAGGAGGATGATCAAGTGTATCTCCGATTCCTTAATGGTAACATCATGTAGGCATAGAGTATGTATTAGTACATTTGAATGTACTAAGTATGTAGGATTAATGCCACAAGAGTTAAGCAGCATAGTCAAAAATGCACATACATAGGCAATAGGAAGTACTATAACAATATGGCATGCATGATCAATGTTCAAAGTATAACATGCTTATATAGAAAATATTACATGTGCAGGAAGAGACCAACATGATAGACCAAGCAACTTAGTACTTGTAATCAAGGTGTAGTACCCCTTTGGAAGGTGATTGAGGTATATACCCGTCAATTGGTAGTACAGGCCTAGCACATCCCTGGATAAGGTGGTCAAGATATATACTACTCAACATGGTAGCACGGGCCTAGCACCCCCCGACAAGGTGCTTGAGGCATAACACCCCTTCAACAAGTTGTGGTCAACTTGCAACACTATAGATACGTTTCATGAAATCAACAACATACATTTCTTTCATCATCATAAAGTCATTTAACTCATAAGCCATGCAATAGACTTTCAAAAACTTAAAAACCCTTAACCAAAAATTTTATCAGACACTTGGCGAGTGTGTAATGCTAGTTCCAAATCATGCAATTCAAGAGTGAAATCATATGTGAAAAAATGAAAAGAAATCAACCCATTAACACTTGGTAACACTCTTATGCAAGATACTTCAAAACCCCTTATCCAATCACATAATGGATCATAGATTCATAGCTCAAAACATGCTTAAACTATTACAATTTTATGAAACACCAACATATTTTATAACCAAATTCATAATAAGTAAGACCCATAAACATGCAATTTATGTAAAATGGAAGATTGGGAACCATGGGTGAAAGGACCCAATGGTTGAACCCCACATACCTCAACTTTGGAGATTTCCTTGATGAACATTGGAATGAGAATTTGAAGCTTGAATGAATTTCTTAAGATCCGAAAGTGAGTTTGGGACACTTGATTGGGTGAAATATTTGGCTAAGTGTTTGATATGATTTTGGGGAATGTCTTAAATGATATGGGGTTGAAAAATGACTAAGCACAGGTGTTTTTATGCATGGGAAGGCTTAGGCCCAAGGCCTCAAAGCCTTGGACCAAAGTAAGAAAAATTGGCAAAGAAAAAAATATATATATAGGTTCGCGCCCTGGCCGTGTCATGCCAGGGGTGCGGATCGATTCTAGAAATTACAAATTTTAGAATATCAAATTTTGATGCGATTACTCTAAAATTAGGGTTATACCCATTTTCCACTCAATTGTCCCCATGATCACAAATATGAAGTTGAATTTTTTATATCACGTGCAGATTTTGAGATATATGGAAATTATGATTATAGGAATTTTTGAGTCTCATTTTTGGGCACTTTTTGGGGCGTTTCACTTCCCACAAACGTATTATGTCCTATGCAAGTTGAATGATTTACAAGCATGTTTTACTTCATGCATTAATCATGCATGCCATACTGAGATTACACTTATCTATTGCTTATTATTATGCATTTTGAGTATATTGGCTTATGTCTTGTTGCATTGTATCAGACATACTTAGTAGATTCAAATATACTAACACATACTCTGTGCCTACATGATATTATAGTATAGGGACCGGAGTACTATTTTATCATTCTCCACATGGCTAGGATGATACTTTGAATCAAGCTTTAGTAAGTACTCAAGTCCGAGGACACAATCTTTATTACTGGTGCAATTTTGAGACTTCTATATGTTGAACATTTGTTACTATGAGGGGTAGCTCGGAAAGTGTCTTGGCCCCCGCTCCATTGCATGTTAGAGGTGTTGTATGATATTATGATGTACTTATGCTTGAGGTTAACTCTTTAATGCTTTAATGATTATCAAAGACTTCCCTTAGTCCCGCTTCCCTTTTTTATTATATCTCTTATTATTGTTTACTTTGCTTTCACGACCAAGGATGTGTGATTGGTATGTTAAGAGGCTTGTTTGGGTACCTTCGGGTTCCCATTTTCCGTGTCACGTCCAGGCCCTAAGCTTAGGTTATGACATTGATGAAGATGGAATGCAAGGCCACCATTCTGATCAAAGAAATAGATATCTCTAGACTCATGACATTTACTGAACAAGTTAAGAGTGGGAAGTTGAACAAGATGCGATCATGGGACTCAAAGAAGTCTCATTATGATGATGTATTCTCCTATGGTAAATCTAGTGGTGGAGAATATCGACAAGGCCAAGGGTCTTCAAAAGGTACGCCTCAAAAGTTTGACAAAGAGAAAGAGGCCAACCCTAAGGTTCAAGGTGATGTTAAGAAAGGAGGTGCTATTCCTCCTAAGTGCTCTAGGTGTGGAATGAATCATATGGAAGAATGTATAAGAGGAACCAATGGTTTCTTTAGGGGTGGAAAGATAGAGCACAAGATTACTGAGTGTCCTAATGTTACTAATAAATATAAGGAAGGGTGTCCCCAAAGTCAAGTAGCTCAAAGATGGAAAGTTCAAAATAGTTCTCAAGCCTGCAGTGGTGGTCCATATTGCAATCGATTCTATGCTTTGCATGCTAGGCAGGAAGTGGATGAGGCTCCTGATATGGTTATTGTATGTTGAAGGTCTTTGATCATGAAGTATATGCTTTGGTTGAACCTAGTGTTAATATGTATTTTGTTACCACTTATGATTCCATAAAGTTTAATATGTCTCTGAAAGTCTTATTAGACCCTTATTGGTGTATACCTATTGGTGAGTCAATCCTAGCTAAAAAAGTCTATAAAATTTGTCCCGTATCGGTCTTTTATAAAGCCTTTCCATATGATTTAGTTGAGCTTGGTATAACCAATTTTGATGTTATTCTTTGTATAGATTTTTTCCATGCATCCTATATGTCTATTGATTGTAGGACTCGCAAGGCCATATTCCAAGTTTCTAATGAGCCTATCTTAGAATGGAAGAGAACAAACTCTATGTTCAAAGGGAAGTTTATCTCCTATATAAAAGCCATGAAAATGATCTCTGAAGGTTATTTTATGTCATCTTGTCGGAGTCATGGATTTTGAGTTTTATGTTCGTACTCTTGATTCATTCCCTATAGTAGATGAGTTCCTCGGTGTCTTTCCTGATGACTTGCCTGGTATTTTTTTCCTGTAAGGGAAATTGATTTTGGTACTGATATCTTGCCCTACATACAACCTATTTCTATCCCTCCATATTGAATGGCCCCAACGGAGTTGAAGAAATTGAAGGAACAACTAAAAAGTTTGCTCGATAAAGAGTTCATAAGGCCTAGTGTGTCACCTAGGGTGCTCCGATATATTTTTTGAGGAAGAAATATGGTTCACTTTGGATGTGTGTAGATTATTGACGATTGAATAAAGTAACCATCAAAAAAAATATCTACTTCCTAGGATCGAGGACCTCTATGATTAACTATAAGGTGTAACGTACTTTTCTAAGATTGATCTACTATCTGGATATCACCAATTGAGGGTGTAGGAGGATGACATTCCAAGGATGGTATTTAGAAATAGATATAGCCATTTTGAATTTTTTCTTATGTCATTTGGACTAATAAATGCCATTACTACTTTTATGAATTTGATGAACATGATCTTTAAATTGTATTCGAACATGTTCGTGGTAGTGTTTATAGATGATATATTGGTCTATTCAAGGTGTATGAGAGAATATGAAGATCATTTGAGGATTGTTTTGCAAACATTGAGAGATAGACATCTCTTTGGTAATTTTAGCAAGTTTGAATTTTTGTTAAGATAGGTGGCTTTTCTTGGTCAAATTTATTCAAGTGATAGTATTAGGTTGATCCAGAGAAGACAAAAGTTGTGAAAATTGGCCAAGACCTTTGTCACCATCTGATATTAGAAGCTTTCTTGGTTTTGATAGATGTCATAGAAGGTTTTTTTATAGATGTTCCTCTATTGCTTGTCCTTTGACAAGGTTGACTCAAAAAAAGGTAAAATTCTAATGGTCCAATGAATGTGAAAAGTGCTTTCAAATATTGAAGGACCTTCTTACTTCGTCTCCTATTTTGATATTATCTGAAGCTCCAGATGGTATTATGGTGTATTGTGATGCCTCACATATAGTCTTGGGTTATGTGTTGATGCAATATGGAATGGTAATTGCCTGTGCTTCAAGGCAATTGAAAGTTCATGAAAAGAATTATCTAACACATGATCTTGAGTTATTGGCTGTTGTGTTTGCATTAACAATTTGTTAACACTATCACTAAGAGGTACATGTTGATATATTCACCGATCACAAGAGTTTGGAATATATGCTAATCCAAAAGGATTTGAACCAAAGACAAAGCAGATGGTTGGATCTTTTGAAATAGTATGACATGAGTGTGATGTATCACCCTGATAATGATAACATTGTAGCTGATGCATTGAATAGAGTATTTATCGGCAGCATGGCACATGTTGAAAGTGGAAATAAGGAAATTGTCAAGGAATTTCACCATTTGGCCTATTTGGTTGTGAGGTTGAATGGCCTGAGTGATGATGGTGTGCTAGTACCTAATGGGGAAGAATAATCTTTGATGGAAGATATTAAGGCAAAACAAGATATGGATCCTACTTTTGTGGAGTTTAAAAAGTTAGTGGTTGATATAAATGTAGAAGTCTTCTCACAAGGGGGAAATGAAGTATTACATTATCAAGGTCAATTATGTGTGCCGAATGTGGATTAACTAAGGGAAAGTATACTTGAAGAAGATCATAGTTCCAAGCATTCTACTCATCTGAGATCATCCTAAATGCATAAAGATTTGTGAGAAGTATATTGATGGAATGACATAAAGAAAGATATACCGTGGTATGTGATGGGGTGTCCAGATTGTCAATAAGTCAAGGTAGAACATCAAAGACATGGTGGTTTGACTCAAGATACTGAGATACCAACTTGAAAATGGAAAATAGTGAATATGGACTTCATTACAATTTTGCCAGAGACTAGAAGGTAATTTGACTCAATATGAGTGGTTGTGGATAAAATAACAAAAACAATCCACTTTTTACTAGTAAGACTTCTTATGGTGCCGAGGATTATGCCAGGTTTATATCCAAGAATTGATGAAGTTGAATCGGGTACCATTGTACATTATATCAGATAGGGATGCTCAATTTACCTCTCATTTTTAGAAGTCATTCCAAAAGGGCCTTTGAAGAAAGGTGAAATTAATTACCATATTTCATTCTAAAATGGATGGAGAAGCCGAAAGTATAATACAAATGTTAGAGTATATGTTTAGGTCTTATGTACTTGACTTCAAAGGAAGGTGGGATGATCACTTACCTCTTACTGAATTTCCTTATAACAACAGTTTTCATTCTAGTATTGGTATGGCCCCATTTGAAGCATTGTATGTTAAATAGTGTAGATCACTGGTGGAGTGGTTTGAATTTGTAGAAATTTCTTTAATTGGACTAGATTTGGTGGTTGATGCTATGGAGAAGGTGAAAGGCATAATGGAAAGATTAAAGGCTGCCCAAAGACGTTAAAAGTCATATGCTGATGTTAGAAGAAGAGAGTTAGAGTTTAGTGAAGGTTATTGCATGTATTTGAAGGTTTCCCTAATCAAAGAAGTGATGCATTTTGACAAGAAAGAAATATTGAGTCCTACGTATGTAGGACCTTATGAAATAATGATGAATGTTGGAAAGGTAGCCAATGAATGGGATTTGCCTAGGGAATTAGCTATGGTTGATCCAGTGTTTTATGTTTCCATTCTAAGAAAATGCTTGGGTGATCCATATCCTATTGTTCCATTGAATGATGTGACCATTTACAAAGATTTGACTTTTGAAGAAGTGCCGGTTGAGATTTTTGACCGACAAGTGCAGAAGTTAAGAAATAAAAAGGTCGCATCCGTGAAGGTGTTATAGAGAAATTAATAAGCTGAAACTTCTACTCAGGAGGCTGAGACCAAGATGATGAAATGATATTCATACCCCTTTTCTTCTATTCAAGTCTAAGGTACATAATATGATTCACTCCTTCAAAATCCTCATGAATATGTACCACTAGTTAAGTTGTACACATACATGATCGCGAAACTGTTTTTGAATGATGATTGATGCATAGGTTTGATGATTTTATGAAAATGATGATTAGGTTGCATTTTGCATTTATGTTATGATGATGACTTTATTTTTGCTATATTCAAGTGTAATTCTGTCTCATTCACGTACAAATGATCCCAAGGGGAGATATTATAACACACCTCATGTTTCTGGGTCAGGGAAACTAAAGGATAAAATTTGCTTGTGGTTAGGATCTACGAGCCAATTTATGGCCCATATATACATCCTATAATGACCCCAAAAAAGTGCACAAAAATGTGCCTCGAAAGTACCCAGAATCGTAATTTACATATATCTCAAAATTGATGCACGATATCAAAAATCCGACTTCATATTCTTGTTTAGGGTGTCAAATTGAGTGGAAAATGGGTCTAACCCTGATTTAAGAGTAACAGTATCAAAATTCAAAAATCACAAAATGTGATTTCCATAGAGCTTTTCGCACCCCTGTCACGACACGCCAAGGGCGTGCCACAGTACATTTAGATGCCAATTTTTCAAGTACAGTCCAAGGCCTTTGAGTCTTGGGCCTAAGTGTCCCCATCCATGAAAATACCTATACTTAGCCATTTTTTACCGTCATATGATTCTAGACATTCCCCAATACTCATTTAAACACTTAACCAAATATGTTACTCCTAAATTCAAGTCTCAAACCTTATCCGGATTTTAAGGTTCTCTTTGAAGCTTCAAGTCTCCATCTCCAATCTTTATCAAATTAATCTCCAAAACTAAGGTATGTGAGTTTCTTTCATGGCCTCCTTTAACCCATGATGCCCAAGTTCTCTTTTACTCAAAATTGCATGATTCAAAGTTGATATATTCATGGGTCGTACACATTATGAAATTCATTATACACTATGTTGGGGTTTATGAAATTGTGACTGTTTTACTATGTTTTGGGCTATGAATTTAAGATATATTGTGGGATTTGATATAGGGTTTTGATGTATATTGTTTGAGGGTATTACCAAATATCTATTGATGGTTTTACACAAATTTTTCTAGCATGTATTCACTCTTGAATTGCATGGTTTTACACTAGCAGTACACATTCTCTAACTCTTTGATAAAATGTTTGGTTATGGTTTCTTGAGGAATTAAAGGTCCAATGCATGTCCTATGAGTTGAATGCCTATATGACGAAGAAATGATGATGAAATGGATGTATGTATATGGTATTCTCTATACAGTGTTGGAATGTGAACATGCCTTACTCGGGGGTTGCATGCCAAGAAGACCCCACTAGCATCTTGGGCACACAAGAAGCCCCCACTAGCAATCCAAAAGAATAAAGAAGTAATAGTGGCACCCAGGCCATCAATATAAGCACATCATAGCTAAAAGAAAATTTCAACATACTGGTAGCAACATCAGGTGCCTCATCCCCTCCTCGAGCCTCTTGATCAACATCACCACACTTACTCTAATATCGACCATTTGGGCAATCTAGAATTTTGTGGCCTATCTCAGCACACTCAAAGCATACACCCGTGTTCCTCCAACATAGGCCACCATGGTCTATCCTACATATAGGGCCCTTGGGATTAGTCGGTCCCCCATCACCTCCTTTGGTCTTATTTCATTTAATAGGGTAATCCTTAACCTTATGACCCATCTTCCCACAACCACAACAAGCATTTGTACCTCTTAAGCATGCGCCATCATGGCCTATACCATATTTCGGGTACCTAGCATAACGTACCATACAACCACCACCTCTATACTTGGGGCTTTGGAACATACCCATATTATGGGCCCTCTTGGCTTCACTACCTCCCCATTCACTACTAGAAGTCTCTGGAGCACCCACTTGTTGATTGAGTCAGGTTACCAATGTTGTCACCACTTTGGCCATTACCCATAGATCATTACGAATCTCCGCATTTGACATATCACCATCTTGAGTAGCTTGAGCCATATCCTGAAATATAATTGTTAGGGTTAGCTGTAAGCCCTAGGGGATCTAACTCTATTGCACGACATCAATCAGAAAGAAGTGAAATATTTCCTAAAATGTCTCATAGCCTCCTACTCATAGTTGTGGTGCACAAAACAACCATGAATAAGACTCTAATTGATGTGGTGTGTTGGACTCCGAGGATCTATGAACCTAGTTCTGTGATACCATCTTTGTCACGACGCAAGCCTATAGCCTAGACGTGACCGGTGAATGGGAAACCCGAAGGAACCCCGAAAAAGCCTCTTAGCATATCATTACACATCCTTAGCCTAGACGTGACCAAGGTTGTTTCAAGTTTTACATTGCTTCCGCGATCAAGGATGTGCGAATTATATGTTATGAGGCTTGTCTAGGGTTCCTTCGGGCTCCCCATATGCCGGTCACATCTAGGCCCTATGCTTGGGGCATGACAAAGATAGTATCAGAGCACTTGTTAGATCCTTGGAGTCTAACATACCAAAATGATTAGAGTCTTATTCATGGTTGTGTTGTTAACCACAACTATAAGATAGAGGCTATGAGGTGTATAGGAAATGTTTCCCTTCTTCTTACTCTATGTCGTGCTATAAAAGTTAAGGTAAGGTTTTCCCCCCTAACAATTGTCTATTGCTATGCTAGATCATGCCTAACACGAGTGGAAGACGAGCCCACAAACCCGAGGAGAAATTGGCTAGTGGATAGCTTAGGGATGCTCTCACTTTGCTTGCACAATTTGTTGCTAACCAAGACCACCAAGGGCTCCAAGCCCCTCATGCTCCTACACCGGCATCTCGGGTAAGTGATTTCGTAAGGATGAATCCCCTGGAATTCTATGGGTCAAAGGTGAGTGAGGACCCTCTAGTATTAATTGATGAGGTCTACAAGATTTCGGCTATCATGGGTATGAGGTATATGGATAAGGTAGAGTTGGTGGCCTATCGACTCAAAGGGGTATCATAAATATGGTACAACCAATGGAAAGAGGAGAATAGAGTTAACAATGTGGTTCTATGGGAAGAGTTAAGGGTAGCGTTTCTTAATTGGTTCTTCCTTCTTGAGCTTAGGGAAGCTAAGTTGGTAGTATTTATGAATTTGAGAGAAGGCTCTATGAGTGTGAGGGAGTATGCCCTCAAGTTCAAGAAGGAGTTTGTGATTGGAGTTTCTGACTTTGTGAGTGAGGAGTGTCGGTCCACCATTTTGATTAGTGACATAGAATTTTCACGTTTGATGAAGGAGGAGAAGTTGAGGAATATGAGGAGCCATGATGCCAAGAGGGCCCGTTTTGATGACAAGTTCCAAAGCCAAAGGAGTGGTCGGTTCCATGAAGGCTAAGGGTCTTCTCATGCTTCTATTGGGGGATTTTCCAATGACTTCTGAAGGACCCAAGGTGTTGATATTGGGGTTACTAATGAGGTGTGTCCTAGATGTGGTAAGGATCATAAGGGTGCGTGAGAGATACTAATGCACGTTATGGTTTTGGGGAAGTGAGTCACAAAAAGGTAGATTGCCCTTAAAATTGCGACAAGGGTAAGGAGGTTCATCCACAAGGTACTAATGCAGTCCCTTTGGGGAGAGGTGGCCAACAAGATGGTGCCCCAAGGCACAATCGGTTTTATCCTTTGCATGGGAGGCAAAGGGTTGATAAGGTCCTCGATGTTGTTACAGGTATGTTGAAAATCTTTGATTTTGATATGTATGCTTTGCTTGATCCGGGTGTCACTCTTTCTATTGTTACCCCCTTTATAGCCAAAAGGTTCCATGTGGAGCCCAATTCTCGCATGAACCCTATGAGGTGTCTACTCCTATTGGTGCATCTATTGTTGCTAGAAAAGTCTATAGAAGTTGTCCTATTACCATCATGCATAAAATACTTCCTTGTGATCTTGTTCAGTTGGACATAGTTGATTTTGATGTCATTTTTAGGATGGATTGGTTGCATGCATACTATGCCTCTATTGATTATATAACCCATAGGGACAAATTCCAATTCCCAAATGAGCCCGTCCTGGAGTGGGAGAGTCATGATATGGTGGCAAGGGTAGGTTCATCTCTTGCATTAAAGCCCGTAAGTTGATATTGTCACGACCCAACCTATGGGCTGTGACTGGTACCCGATAGGGGCACCCAGATAAGCCGTGATTGGTACCCGATAGGGGCACCCAGACAAGCCGTGATTGGTACCCGATAGGGGCACCCAGACAACATAACCTAAATTAGATTCCAACATGAGTTACTATTCATTTTATAAAAATTTCGACAAAGTTTCCTCTGCTTTATTGACTAGCCACCTGTAACAGAAGAGTACAGCGAACCAACAGACAGAATACAAACATAAATATATAAACATACGGGCCGACAAGGTCACCGCTATGGTCCTGCCGCCTAATAATCATAATGTAGCTTCAGAATGATAAAACAGGTGGCTAAGTGTCACATATCAAACATATATAAAGATACTGAAGCTAACAGATAGGACCCATACTCACCACGTATCCACAGACCTCTAATAGAGACACATAGAATCCGACGACGGAACAGGGCACCCATCATACCAAAATCAGACACATAGAATCAGACGGCGGAACAGGGCACCCGTCATACCTAAAACGAATAAAATCTGAAGTAGCAAAGTATTAACATAATATAGCAAAAGTAGCTCCGGAATAAGGGAGCTCGTCAGAAGCAGATGGAGGTCCTAAGCTGGAGGTCCTTTACCTAGTGCGTCAGAACCTGCGGGCATGAAACACAGCCCCCGAAGGAACGGAAGTCAGTACGAAAGATGTACCGAATATGTAAAGCAAGAAGTACAAACGATGATTAGAATAGTCAAATGAACATAGACAACAGAAGTACATATAATTATCAGAGTG